>OMKZ01052597.1:0-13066 GCA_900302535.1 Neoniphon sammara
CGCTCCCATTCTGAGTAAGAGCGAGGGAAATGCAACAAGACACTTGAAGAGAAAGAGAGACACAGTGTGTAGAAGAATTAGGATGAAACTTGAAATCGGGTCATTGCAGCAGCAAATGTAACAGGATACAGCAAAGAACATAGAAAATAAATAAAATACAGATTGTCGGTGTTTGCACACTGCTATAGTTTGAGATGTGAGAATTTATTTTCCTAATTTGTAGATGTAGAGATGGCTGGTATGAAAAATATATACAGTCTCTCAACAATGTTGCCTTACAAACATTATTGTCATTTTTTATTTTGGGCAGAATTAGTTGTGAGTAATATGAGAAAAATGTGGATTATTGTATTATTATTAGAGTTTGCAACAAGAACTGCCTCAAAACTTTATGAGACACTAATGAAAATAATAATGAATTTAGAATATGTAACATGAAAATAATTGTACTGAAGTAATGTTAATGAAATATAAAAATATCAATATAAAGTCACTGAATTATATAGCAATGTGGAATATATGGGAATTTAAAAATAAACCACACATTTACAGCAAATGTACTGTTCTAGATGTATTAGAAACACATTAAGAAGTCTATATAAGGTAATACAATACGTATGTACAGAAAGTGTGTAGACATATATTGTGCGGATTTGTGTATGTGCTTTACTTTCTGCACTTCATCAAATGGTTGGAGGCATCATGAGACATACAGAAAAAATGCCAGTGAGCGAGTGCATGTGCAGTGCTGTCATTAGAACATGCTTATGGGAGGAGGATGCGTACATACAGAAAATGTGCCATGTCCCTACTCATAATGTGGAGAATGTACAGAAATATGTACAGATCAGAGGACTGCCTGGGGCTTGAGTGCATATAGACGGTGCAGGAGGCCTGCTTCAGCACCCACTTAGTTGGCTGAGACTGGTGCCTTCTGGGTAGGAAGCATTGTGCAGTGTGATGGCTGTCAGCACAAAAGAACACCTAAGAGCCTGTTCACGCCAAGCAGTGTGAGCGGTACAATCAGACACTGGAGGTGAACGCTGACGTCTGATTTTCTTCATGTATTGTGAGCAGCTGGCAAGCAGAAAATGTGTCCTTTTCCTTTAAAGGGATGTTAAACCCAATCAAAAACAGGGACATGCTTATTTAGTATTATTTTTGAGCACTATCTTCACCACCAAGATCAGAGAGTTCCTAAAAGTTAAAAACTGTAATAAAAGTGGGGTTTTAGGGTCTGTATTTCGTTCAGTAATCCACTCCAGCAGGGCTGGGTGGGCTTTAGTTCCCCTTGTAGGGTAAAATATTGTCTGGACTCTGGTAAGACCAACCAGCTGTCCAGCAAAGTGAAAATATCCTGCTTGTTGGAACTGAAAGAGCTACAGCTATTAGCACTGTAACAATATGTTCAGCCCATCCTCCCACAAAGAACGACCAGATAGGTCGTTTGTCCCAAACCTCAGAAACGACCCACAGGAGCGTTTTCCAAAGTAGCGCCCCTCCCGACGGAAAATGACGTACTAGAAAAAGCATGACAGGCGGCCATAGGTGGAGGGTGGGGCGGTGATTGAATCGATAGAGCACAGGATTCTCCCGTGGGAGATCCGTGTTCGAGTCCCAAGCGAAGCGAGACCCGTCCTTGTTTCTTCGTTTCCGGCCTTCATTTTCGGTGGCGTAGTGTACTTTTCTGCGTGTTTATTATAGCGTTTATTATAACCCTAACCCTAACCTTAACCATTTCCCAAACTTAACAAAGTGGTTTTGGTGCTTAAATGCATCCAAACAGCCGCCCAGTCTGTAGTTGCTTGGTTGTGGCTGTTCCCTATCCGTCCTGTAGAGGCGCTAGACCGGTATATGTGAAAACGCTCATATATGTCGTTTTGGGAGTGAGTGGAAAACGACCTATTCTGGCATTTTGATATGAGGATGTGTTGATATGTTAGCTAATGTTTCACTATCTAACATTGCTGTAGAGCTCGCTTGCTAAAAACATACACTTTGGAGGCTGGTAGCAGTAGAGGTGATGTGAGAAAGTTTATGACTGACACCATCGCTAGCTAAAGCTCCATATTAGATAGAAGCACTTTACGAGCCCTCACCTCTTTTGATGTAACGTTAGCTTGGTAAAATAATCCTCAGTAAAATGGTAGATTTATATCCAGGAACAGAACAAAATCAGCATGGCGTGCTAACAAGATAATACTTACTGCTACTACTGTCTGTTGAGGCTAGTGGAGGATAACAGGTGCAGTTGAAGCGTCAATCAAACGGGGGCGGGAGGAATAAAAACTGAGACGCGTTCTGATTGGATCGCTCCACTCTTACATGTGAAAGTAGCTTTTAATCTTCAGCTAAACTGATCATTTGCTTCAGGAGAAATCAGCTGATTTCTGTGCAGAAAGAACTACAAATTCTCACAGTTTAATGAAATTTTCTACATATTTTAGTGCCCTATCACTATTAGAAGTCAGAGAGAGCGACAGGGAAGCGAGAGTTAAGTGTGATGAGAGCAAACTAGAGGTTTGAGAAGTTTTGTCTCAGTCAAACACCTGTGTGTACCAGAAGTTCTGGAGTAGTGTTAGCACCCAGGGGAGATGCCGGTTTGGTACATCTTGTGCAAGTGGGTTTAATTATATTTAATTATCACCTTTAATAGCTGGAATTACTGCACTGAAATGCTCTGCACTATCAAATCACTTTAACATGCATTGGATGTCACTGCTCTCTCCGCTTCTCCATTGTCTCTAGTAAACAACCAACTCTCATCCTGCACACTGCAGCCTGCTCCAACTGCTTACAACAATAAGACTTTAAAAGGAATGAAAAACCTATTCAAAGATACTCTAGGTGACATGTTTTGTTTTTCATTATTTGCTTATCATTACTGGGTTGTTTGTTTAAACTGTTTCAATAATAAGCAATTATTTCCTTAATTAATTTACTTTAACTTCTTTATATTAGACTGTTGCACTTTTCTTCATCCTTCAAATTTGATTAGAACTCTATTAAATTAAATTTCTGGGCTCATTATAATTACGTTGTTGTTTTTGTGGCCGATGTTTATTCAAGAGGTAAGTCTTTTTTTTAATTTATTATTTATTTGTTTATTTATTTATTTATTTATTTATATTATTATAT
The DNA here is from genome assembly GCA_900302535.1 of Neoniphon sammara. Classification (NCBI taxonomy): domain Eukaryota; kingdom Metazoa; phylum Chordata; class Actinopteri; order Holocentriformes; family Holocentridae; genus Neoniphon; species Neoniphon sammara. The sequence continues at coordinate 3,139 of OMKZ01052597.1, forward strand.
TTAATGGATACATCAACCAGACCTATAATTTCCTTGCTGTTACATTACATTTTTTTTTTTGTTTGTTTTGGGTTTTTTTGCACATTTTTAGCTGCCCTTACAAAGTTGTTTAACTTGTGAAAACCTCAAGTTCTCACGAAAATCAATGTGCCTTTTATTCACGTGAATTTTTGCAAACAGATAGCATGACAAAATGAAGTGAGAGCAAACATATCAAGACAAAATTCTTACCTATGTTACCTATGAACAAAGTTACACTGCCACAGTCTTGAATGATGGTGATATTCACCTATTTCTTCATGTGGTTTTAATTGATATGAACACCGAGGAAGGTGAATTAGGGCCAAGAATGCAGACAAGTTCATCATGCTTAGCTGAAGTCGCAGGGACTAGAATTAGGCTTGTTTTATCTGCTTGGCTTAATGTAAAGTACAACAGATAACAGAGATATCTGGCTTGCCAGCAGGATCTCTAACCTCACAAGATGACTTTCTGTTGATATACAATCAACTTGTTATTCTACAATATGTGGTTTTTGTTTACAAGCCCCAGGTTATGTGTAATAGACCTTTTTCACAGCAGCTATTTTGACATGAAAAGGTAGGTAAACACAGGTGTTACTAATCATGCTACTAATATTATTTAAGGTTTTGTACCTAAATTGAACAAAACCTTAATTAATGTCATTAGTAACACCTGTGTTTACCTGCTAGTTATGTCAAAATTGGCTGCTGTGAAAAAGGTCTATTGCCCAGTGTGAACCTAAACAAACAAAAAATGCAAAAACATAGTAATTTCCACTATAGTTCAGACCAGAGGAAACTAAATGTATGTATGATGGTACTCTTAAACGTTTCATGTACACCTTGGGGTGCTGAGGTGGAGGCCTCAGCTGCTCCACAGCAGCATCAGCTGCTTTCCCTCTCCTACTGGCTGCAGGCCGTCTAGACTCTACAACAGAGGCAAATGAAGTCCAAATAAAGACATGTTCAAGGTCTGCAGATGACAGCCGGCACACATTTAGCAGTATAATAGGGAGAAGAAGGTGTGAGATTGTGCATGTGTGGGTCTGTAGTCACTGGAAAATAACTGTCAATGGAATGCTTTGTAGCATTTTTCTAAACTGTTTTCCAACCCTGAGCACTGCAAGGCCACAGGCCTACGCCACGGGGCATTGAAATCTTAAATTTAAATTCCTCTGACATTGTAAAGGCAATGGACTCATTCTTCCTTGAGTTTCACTACTTGACCTTTAAAGACCTGTAATTAAAAAAAAAGAGAGAGAGAGAGAGAGAGAGAGAGAGAGCAAAAAGACTGGCAGAGCATCCTTGTGGGTGCATCCAGGGTTTGAGCAGGGTTTGTTGCATGTCATCATCCTCTCTCTCTCTCCCAGTTTGTCTGTATTCACTTTCAACTGTTAAAGGCTAAAATGCCAAAAGTATGTAAACATTTTTGGCATTACTGTCTGTATTCATAAATTGAACTCAGACAGTGGCGCAGTGCCCTGTTCAACATTTAAATGGCCATAGCATTTTTTCCCCTGATGAACTGAGTGCCATCCACACACATCTGATTACTCAGTTTACTTAAGAGCAATAATGTGATGAGAAGATGAAGACTTCAGTGGGGGATGAATAATTTTGTGTGTTTTGATTATGGGAAGGTAAAGCTTTAAATCTTATTTGAAATAAACCCTGAAAAATATTTCGGAGCAGACTCTGAGTTGACTGTAAGAAGATTATTTCATGGCAAAATCAAATACATGAAAGGTTAAACTCTCTCTTCTTGTAAGTCCTGACCTGACACAGTCTGATGGTGGTTCTGGTGTTGAAGTGGATTTGTGTAACAACTGTGTTCTCGTCTGAATCAGAGCATTAACCAACAGCTCATCTTGGTTGGATATATGACATGCAACCGTACAGACTGCGTTAGTTTATTAGGATTCCCATCAGCTGGGGTCCACAAAGAACAAAACAGACAAAACAATTATTACATGATATTCACTTAATATGCAAATGAAAGGAGACGGATTTGAGACAAATCAGTGCCAGGTAGAGGAGAGAGCTTAACATATCCAGGCTTTCTTTGCATTAACTGGCTTGACAAAATGAGATAACTGCAATCAGGCTTAATCATCACAATCGTGGATATCAGCTCGCTTAGTCAATCCAGCCCATACAAATCAAGGCTCTGTGCATGCTCCCATAAAAGGCGCATTGTTTGCAACCATGTAACTACAGCCTATAGCAGTAGACCACAAAATGAAAAGCCATGCCCCGCATTTCACATTACAGGAGCAAAAAATAATCCTTGAAGGTTATGAGGAATATAAACATAGATTTGTGGCTAAAAGTAACACTGTTAGCACCGCCAAGGCCAGAGAAGAGAGCTAGCAGAGAATTGCAAATCATGTAAATGTATAAGTTGATACGATTTACCTTAACACTCAATATGCTATCACTAAAGCCCTAGTTTATTTATGACAACTACATAGTCTAGAGCCCTGAAATATTGAACTTTATCGCCTACAGCATATGTATAATATTGACAGTTTAAATGATCCCACTTTTCCACTATTCATGAACTTTACACACAAGAGACTTGAGACAGTATCTAAAATTGAAGCGAACGTGGGTAATGAATTAGATCAGATTATCATCACAGCTGATCACACTGTGCTGGTAAATCTTGTCTCTATCAAACTTAGTTGTCCACTGGCCCGGGGCAATGCGATGAGCTATAGGTCACTGTCAAAATCAACCATAACAAATACAGATTACCTACCTGGAAGTATTTGTGTCAGAGAAATTGATAATTATATGAAAAAGTCTTAAGTGTAAGAAAACCCAATGATATCACCTATGACACATAAAAAATATCACTTTTCCCCCAAATATTGAAGATATTGCACCAGAACATTTATTTATCAATAATCACTCTAACAATACAATTTGGTGAAAGAACACCGTACCTGAGAATTCATATTTTTGGGTTTCCTTACATTCAAAATACTTCTGCATGTCTTAGAAAGAGAAAAGTTACGATAGCCACTGAACAAACAAAAACAGAACAAACAAAAAACTTTATATTGACGCTAAAAAAGGCTAAACTTGAAAACAGCCTTTGAGCGAGGCTTGACTTTCATTCTTGCAGCAAGCTGAACATTGTAATTCATAGTATCCTATTACAGACATGTCGGTTGTGAAGGAAATGTGTTAGAAATTCAATTTTATCAGCCGACAACCCTGGCCAATGATCTGTGTCACTGCGTTACTGGAATACTATGAATTTTGTAGAATTGCCTTACAAATTACAGAACAGGGCTGATTGTTCTCTCTAAACATGCCATGGTAACCACTGTCATCAAAGCCATCGGGTTTAAGCGAACCCAGCAAAAGTAGTTCTTTCTTTACTGGCTTCAGGACCTGTCAACCATTTACAAAACAGTTAAAATTACATACAGTCCTAACACAGGAGAAAAATAAACAGCACAGTGTGAGTTCTTTTTTACTTTGACTGTTGAGAGGATTTGGAATAGTTAATGTAACTTTATGAAAGCAACATTATCTTCAGAATCCAATCAATTATTAAGACCTATCGAAATCTTACTTAAGACATTTTAAGGCCTAAAATTCCGATTGATGGATTTTAGACTTTTTAAGACTTTTCAAGGACCCACAGAAACCCTGGAAATGGAGAATTTCCACGCACAACTGGCAGTCGCAAATTGCATGAACTTCAATCCAGTGTGGTTTCCTTTTCTCCAAAATATATTATATTTTATGGATATCTGTTAAACATTTTTTCACAATTTTTACCCTTTTTGCTCTAAAAGCCCATTCACATTTTCCATAGAGATTTCAGACTACACACAAAATAGATGAGATGCTAATCTCCGGTACACACACACACACAAATAAAAATAAAAATGACAACTTCCATGTATGGTCTCTATTGGTCTAAAATTGGTTGTGTTGCCTTGTGAGAAAGCATCTCATTTTATATTTCCAGTTCATTGTCTGTGTTCACATCTGTGTGCAAAAACATATTGTATCCAGGCTTGGCTTGCTGAGCTTGTGGAAGGATATCTGCACTTTTACAACCAATCAAATGGCTTCTAAATACTCATATTCCCTCAACTGCCGTTGTCGGTCTTTCACCGCAGCCATTGTTGTTTCTCTGAGTTATTGTTATTGCTGTTTCCAGTTTCTCTAGGTTACAGTTACCTCTTTAACTTCCATGTGCCCCCGCTGGCGTGGAGCGTGAGTAAAGCCAAAGCGAGTATAGTCACATTTGTATGCTGTGACGTGTTCGGCTGTGTTTCTGTTCCGGGCTAGTGTGGCTTCATCGTGAGTACACCCACAGTTTCAATGTGTATGGGGATGAAAGAATATCTGGACGGGTCTGTAGGATGTGCTGTGTTGGCACGAACACACTGAATTACAATCAGAGTCACCTCATCGCCTGGTACATAACATGTACAAGGAATGTATGATGCTAACGTGGTGGCGTGACATGACAACGGGTGACAAGAGCAACCGCGAACACCGTGTAGTACTGTGCACTACAAGACAAGGACATGCAGAGGGATTGAGAGGCATTTAGAGCCAAGGACTTCCAGAGAGAGATTGTTGCTCTTTCTCACACAACCAGGCCTGCTGCTTATGCGTCTATCCATCAGGTCTATCTGGTATCATTGGGTGGGTTCACAAGAAGAGCTTTTTCTCAGCCACCATTGTCTTTTTGTATTTTTTTTTATCTATCTTTTTTTTTTTTTATGAAAAATGACAGGAGGATATTTTGGGCTGATTAAAAAAAAAAACAAAAAAACATGGACTTTGACATTGTTCAAACCTGTAAAAACAGAGTTCCGTTGCCCCATTCATGTGGTGCCGGCTTTATTACATACTAGTGCAGCGCCCATTCAAAATGTGCCTGTGTGAAGGGGCTGATTTCTTAGCGTTAGTCTGTGAGTGATGGCATAGAGGTTCACATGTGCTTCACGTTCGTCTCACAAAGGTAAATCACAAAATGCTTGCAACCGCTGCCTTTTTGGACAATGCGCTACAGAATTAAGAGTGTGTGCGCGCTGAAGACTGTCCGGGTGTTGCACTGTCCTCGCAGCTGCATTCCGCCTTTTTTAATTTTGTTCTGTCAGTGATGACGATAGCTAACGATGAGAAAACTGATTTTTGCAGCTTTCCTGAGAACGGCTCATCCAAAAAGCTTCACACTCGCCGCCGCTTAACGGTTATGGAGAAAATCGAGGGACATCCGTACATGCAGACAGGCAGAGATTCCTCCATTTATAGTTAATCTGACACCACATAAATGCAGGATGGATCTAATCCCACTGGTTAGTTTATTCAGTTATATTTAGCTACATTTAGCCATAGCAAAGAGGAGGCAACTTGCCCTAGCTTTTGCTTTTAAGTTACAAAATGAAGCTGTTCAGTGAGAGTGTGAACTAGGCCTGAGCTGTGTCATAGTTAGCATCATAGTCAGAATTGGAAAACATAGTTTGCTGTATCCACTTGGTGCTAATAATAACCGGACAATAGGAACGGATGCCGATGAATGCAGGTGTGGCATCCTCATAGAAACACTTTACCTGATGTTTCTTTCATCTGTGCTTGAACTTTCCACTCAGAATTGGACATAATAAATATTTGATGATGGACAGTGCGCTGCTTCATCCAGCAATATGTAAATAGCCTGTCATATTCACTTTGTTCTTGACTTTTTTTGTATTTTGCTTAATTGATCCTTATTCAATAGGCTGTATTGATCCTAAAGGCTGCCAGCTAGTCAAATGCTCACACCCGCATAGATTATTATGTCATCCCATCTAGGTGGCCCTCTCCCTGTAATGGGTAGTGATCGAAAAAGTTGAGCTTGTTGAATTTCAAAGTTATTATTATTATTATTTTTTTATTTTTTTTTAGAATGACATACTTTCTTGGTGTTTAGTGGCCACTTCCCATAGGATTCCACATAAAACAGCTGAGAAAAAAAAAACACGGCATGTGTGAACACGCCCTTCCTCTGCACTTACTTCTCTCTCTCTTCCATCTATAGGTTTAGCTTCAGTAAATTTGCCAAGAACTGAAAAAGTGGAAGAAGAAAAGAAACCCCTCCAGAAACCCCGAAGTGCTTACGAAATCCCCCAATGAAAAAACAAAAAAATCTTTCTCTCTTTTCTCCTTCAGTCTCTCAGCCATAGTGCTGTTATATGATGTTAACCCACACTGCATTGCATGAGCTCTCTTTCTTTTCTCCCCTATTGCTCCCTCTTTTCCCCCAGCCTCTCTCCAGGCGAGTTTGACATCATATGACCCTGCTCTCTCTCCCTCTAGCTCTCTCCCTCTCTCTCTCTCTCTTTGTCTTACTCCCTCTTTTCTCTTTCTCTCTCTCATCTAAATCCCTCCTCTCTTCCTTTGCGTCTTTCATTCTGCGTCTTTTCCTGTCTCTCTCAGCTGTGTAACCTAATGTTTGGGGCCGTCAGCGGAGGCCCATAGAGAACCAATTAGCTGTAGGTTTTTATGCTTTGCTGTTGAGATGCTTTCGCTACATGTGCAGTTTCACTCTTGAACAGTGTTTCTGCGTCTATCAATATTAAAATCAGAGGGATATAGCCTGAGTTTGAGATAGAGAGAGAGAGAGAGAGAGAGAGAGTGTGTGTGTGTGTGTGTGTGTGTTGTGTGTGAAATAGAGCAAATATATCTTGGTGAGCTTTCAGGGATCTTGGGCTGATTGGGTTGACCAGGGTAACATCGCACTGGGATTCATTTTGAATACAGAGGGAGCCCTTCATTAATCCTGTTAAAGTCTCTGTCTTTAAATGCAGCATGGCGCCCCCTGTTGAAGGCTTTTGATACAAAGCTACTTACAGCTGCCAAACTTGCATGGTTTGGCAGCTGCTGAGCGTTTAATAAAGGACAATTCCACCGAAATTCAACCCGGGCCTCATTTTCTCACATTTTCCAACCGTAATGATGGCCATGAGATCACTATTTTATTTGATTTGAAAATGTTTTTGGCCATCTAGTTATCATTTTGACACTTGCACCATAGAAGGACATAAAATATAGATCTAGAATGGAGCGTTTGATGACACTGTGGTCACAACTGGTTGCAATGGTTGGAAAACATGAGAATATGAGGTTGAATTTGAGTGGAATTGACCTTTAAGTTTTTCTCTCTCTTTTTTTCCCCCCCTCTGCTCTTTAGACAAGTGAAGTGTTTATTGGCAGGATTGATGGTGTACCAGTTTGTATGGTTATGTGCAGTCTTACTGGGTAACCTTTCCCTTCAACTCATTTCCTTTATTCCTCTCGTTCTATTTTCTCTTTCTCTCACTCATTTTCTTTCTGTATTTCTATGCAAGAAATAGAAAGAGAAAGACATAAACAGTAAGGGGAAGTGGTTGAAGAGAGAAATAAGAAGAGAGCGAGCGAAAAAGTGAACTAGATGATAGAGAGAGAGAGAGAGAGAGAGCAGTCAAAACCATATGTTTGGCTGACTGTTTCTCTTGTGGGCCTTTGTCCTTTGTAAGACTTCCTTTTGTACACACACACACACACACACACACACACACACACACACACAAACAATCACAGACGCACACCCCTCCTCTCCCCTCAGATCCGGGCCTCCTGGGTTGGTGCACTTTGAATGTGTTTCCAAATGGACTGAAACCAAGGCACGTTAGACACACTGGGACGCTCTGCGGAGCAGCGGGGTAAGAGACGCATCCCATGTACTCAAGATGCCGTGAGTTTGAGTCCAGCTTTTGACATTTGTCATCAAATGTCTCTCTTGTCCTTGTTCTCCCTCATCCCCCCCGCCCCGCCCCTCTCCATGTCCCTCTTGTCCCCTCTTGCCTCGTCTTTCTCTTTGTTTCCCAGCTTTTCCCTTTCATTTGAAAGTGCTCCTTTGGCATAAGTCTCGTCTTCCATTGCCAAAGCCTCTTGTCTCACATTGCCTCTCTCTCCCTGTGTGCGCGCGTGTATGTTTAAACCACAATCCCGTTAATCCCACTAGTAATGGTGTGTATTGGGAGACGTATCAAACATGACCACTGGGGTTGGTTCTTTGGCCGAGTTACGGCCGTGAAAAACAAGGATTTAACACCATATGTCCAACAGCTTTTCAGAGCTGGCTGTGGAGAATCCTTCATTTCTAATTACAGCTGAATGAATAATAGTCGTATTTGCATTTGAAATGTATATTTCAGACAGATATTTTATACTGATAGCACTGATAGAAGTAAATATTTGACTGCTGACATACACATGCATGAAAGTACACACCAGTTTGTAGAGCTGAATATTTATGGGCACTGTATGAAACAGAGGTGTGGACTCGAGTCAGACTCCAGTCACAGTTATGATGACTTTAGACTCTACAAAATCATAAAAGACCTGCAACTCGAATTTGACTTTAACACCAATGACTTGTGATTTAACTTGGACTTGAGCTTTTTGACTTGGAAAGACTTGATATCTTCCCAAGCCTTTTTTTAAACTTTAGTCACATTTATTTTAACATGCTCTTGACAAAATTATTACTATTATTGTAATTATTAGGGTTGAGCGAGAGCTCAGATCAAATAAATATCTGTGGCAAATAGTGCATTTTTTGTGAGCATGAGTATAATGCATGAAAAAATGTGTTAATATCCCGGCTCGTGAGAAAACATTTTTTTTTATTTCAGCAGGGTTGCTGTGTCCACAAATATGCACATTTAGGTGAAAGGCTATCCACATACTACATCCACTGGGGTGTGTGTGTTAGAGAGAGAGAGAGAGTGAGTAAGTGTGTGTGAGAGAGGGATCCTATGTATCTAATATGAATATGTAATATATGTGAATCCTCTGCCTTGGCAACATGTTTTTGTTCATGCTAATAAAGCTATTTGCTGCAGAATGTCATTGTGTGATCCCTGCAGATATCCTGGCCACATTTGTGGCAAGTTGGGGCAGTTTTCTTTTTGTAGGATGTGCAGGAATTGGACAGCCTCTTCCTGCTGAGGGCGGAGGGTTCTGGGTCTGGGTTGTCCTCCTTTGTTGCCCGTAGTCCTCCACTTCAAAGTTTTTCCCCGGTTCCAGGCGGGATCGATGTGCGTCCAGACGATGAATGCATTGTAAGCGAAGACGTTGATCGAGTTGTAGAACATCACCAGTGGCCAACGAGAGGTCTTTTGTTTGCAGCTGGAGGTGCCAACAACCTGCAAAAAAAAGATAAAATAAATAAATAAATAAATAATAAATGAATAATTGAATGCAAATATCCTTCCTCATTTTACACAAACAGCCTGTATCATTCATTCCTTATATAAATGTAAGATATACTGAATAATCAAAGCACTAAATATATCTCACACAAGCACATAAATTCAAGTGTGTGCATAAGTGATGCGTAATGGCACACACCTTATCCAGGTTGTCGACACCTCCTTTGCAACGGTTGCGATCCAGAATTATTCCTGCTCACTGTCGCTCCCAGCTGGCTCCATGTGTTGGAGCAGCATGACGTTTTCCCCCTGCGTATTGTCCCGACCATGGTGATACAGCATTTGTCGCATGTAGCCGTGTTTCCCTGGTGGTCTCCTGTCAGGGGCCACCCCCATGGCCTGTTCAACCTCTTGGGTGGCGGCATGGGGATCACTAAACTTGCCTGTATATGCCTGTGTCTTCCAGGGGTATAATGTTTCCACGTCACAGGTCACCCAGAATTTCATCCTGGTTTGCTGGGCACGTACTGCTGGAATGCACAGCGGCCTCTGAATGGGATAAGCTGCTCGTCCACATGAGAGAGAAAGAGAGAGAGAGAGAGAGAGAACATCAGACAAAAATTAAAGAGTACAGCACAAGTAGAGCTTTTCAAGTTAAGTATAGACCTATGTCAGTAACACTCAACATCAACC
>OMKZ01052598.1:992-18043 GCA_900302535.1 Neoniphon sammara
TCCAGCTATCAATCAGAGCACAGCCAGATCCCACTAATCCATCACCAGCATGCATTTAGACCTCAGCAATCAATCTGATCGCATTAACACCTGACCAAATCAATCACGGCCTGACCAGACTTGACCAGTCTATCAGTGAGCAACACTCCCACCTGACCTCTCCTTCAGAACAGACATGAGCAATCCATCAGTGCACAGCCGTGGCCAGCTCAGATGCCCGAACCCAGCCAGACCGCCTCCTGATCAGACATGATTAATTACCAGTCTACAGCTTGATGTACCACTCAAGCCTTTAAAGTGACTTTTTCTCCAGTGCAACTGTCTTTTTTGCCCTTGCATTCCAAGATCAGAGTGCTGTGTGACAAGCTATGACTGGACATGGGAAAAGTGAAATAATTCATATTTCTTTGAATGTACCAGTAGCATCTATAATGTTGGGATCAGTGTTGGTCCAAAATACTCATTGCTGCGCTGATATTGATACTTTAATTATGTTTTTCTGTTAACCTATTCTGCAAGGGCTGTTTATCAGAGTCTCTCCAGTGTAAAAAAAGATACTGTATGTTCTAGCCTATGTTTGGTCCCTATGATTTATCTTATTATCAGTTTTCTTTTTTTCCTTTTCATTGATTGCTCTAAATGGCACTTGTGGGTCAAGACTCGCATTTTATTAAAGGAATACTCCAACATTTTGGGCAAATTACCCTTTTTCTGACTTGCCCAGACTGAGACAAGATGTTCGATACCATTTTCACCTCCGTACATCTGCTGGTTCACCACTAATGACTCCTATAGACTTCAAGTCTTTATGCTAAGCTAACACGCAATGCTACCGATCGAACATTTTGTCTAAGTCTGGTTAGGTCAGGAAAAGGGTGTTTTGCCCAAAATGTTGGAGTACTTCTTTTAAGTATTCCGTACATTCAAACATAGACATGGGTGCACCTCTAAATCCATCTCTTGTTTTGCTAGCACTGTTGAAACCAACATTTCTCTCTGTCCTTGTCACTTTTCCCAGAATGCCGCTCGGATCTGCCGGGCCTTGTTTGAGATCGCCCTGAGGAAACGCTGGCCAGCCATGACTTACCGACTGCTCACCCTTTGTAAGGTGATTGACAAGCGGCTATGGGGTTTCGCCCACCCTCTTCGCCAGTTCCCTATCCTTCCACACACAGTCCTGACCCGCCTGGAAGAGAGGAATCTCACTGTGGACAAACTCAAGGAAATGAGGAAGGATGAGATTGGTGAGGACAACTGGAATGACAATGCTAGCAGATGTTCATTCTGAGTATGTTAAAGTTTTCTGACAAAGTTTTTCCTCTTTATTGTGCCCAGGTCACATGCTGCACCACGTCAGCATTGGGTTAAAGGTCAAACAGTGTGTCCACCAGATCCCTTCAATCATGATGGAGGCCAGCATCCAGCCAATAACACGTACCGTCCTCCGTGTACGCCTCACCATCACCCCCGACTTCAGGTGGAACGACCAGGTAAACATGGATGAGTGTTATCCAAAAGTGTTTGCCTCTTTTGTTGCGAAATGGTTCACTAAAAAATATTCCCTGCTAACAATACTTATTACTAGCCAAATTACTGATTATATATTTTTCATCGAAATTTGTCACCCTACAGGTTACCAGTGAAATTAGTGGCATAATCCAAAGGCAAGACTGTAAAGAAAGTACCCCAGGCATTAGTTGTATCCACATGTCAGGCACAATTAACACATCTATTGGTAAAACCCACCGCATCAGGGAGATCATGTCACAGGCAAAACATGGGAGTACAGATACAAAGTTTGACCAAAAGCTGAAATTGTGCAAAAATGAAAAAGTTCCTTACATATACACCAGTGAAAAACAAGCCCAGCCCACCTTAGAGAAAAGTGGCATCAAATAAATGTAGTAAGCTCAGTAACAGTCTGTCCTTGTCACAAATGCCCAATATCTTCATTAAAAGCACATTGATTTTACTCATTTACATAAGTCCAAAGCAAGTACCCGTGGCCTCAGTTTGATCTAAATCTCCCATTGGGAAGTGCAGGCACAGTTACGACCAGTGTTGCGATATAACTGCACCTCGCAGAGCTCCAAGCGGCCATCAGCTGACTCCGGCAACTGGGCTATAAGCTCATCACACGCAAAAGCAAAATAGTCAAAACTTTAGAAAAAAAATGTTTGGGGCATATGACAATCTTGTCCTTTTTTAAATGTATGACTATTTCAAATACATTATCCATTACCATATATTACATATATTAATATGTTACATTGTAAGGTCATTTGAATAAAATTAGCAGTATGTGTCTATTTATTAAACTACAAGCTATGTTTGCTAATGTGACCACTGTCCATGGAGGAGATAAAGGCAGCTGATCAACTAAGGAGCCAGAGAGCTGATATCACTTTCAAATACAGTAATGAATGAACTGATCATTAATTAGATCTCTATAGCACCAAGTGACTGTGTGGAATGTGGCCTTGTTAGTTCTCTTTCTTTATTTACAGTACATACACACTCAAAACACATGCATAAATAAACCCAGACTTAAGGAGAGCTGCACACCTCTATGCTGCCTTGAAAACTCCTAGCAGTGGTAATATGTCATTGCGCGTTAGTGTGCTGCAGTCTGTCAGCAGGGAGAAGTGTGCTGTGCTTTTCCTGCTTCTCCTACGGGCAGCAAAAGAGTAATGAGTGAAAGTGTGAATCCCACCACACGACTTCTGTTGCCTCTGAAAATAAACAAGCACGAGCAGCTGGTAGAACACCCCTGCAGCATGTGTATGTACAATGTCCCACGAGCGTTTTTTTTTCCACTCTCGCAGCCTTGACTTCTGAAAGTGTTACTCCATCAGTGGAAGTTGCCCTCGGGCACTGGCTGTGGATTTTTCTTAATTTTTTTATTTTTTTAATCTCTTGCTAATAAGAAAGAGAGGTATTTTTTTCTTTTCAGGAATTGTCTTATTTGTGCTGCCTTAAATAAAATGTCTCCTACACAGGTTTCTGGTACAGCTACCCACCTCCATCCCCATCATTTGTTAGGTTATAGTGGCCTTTAGCTTCAAAGGCCCCTATAAAAGCTACACAATTCTCTTTAAATGTCTAATTTTAAGGACAAGTCTTATTTTTGTACATTCCAGGATTTTTCCCCTCATTTATTGCAGTCAGAGGCATTAATTTAAATCCAATAAGATTTATTTAGCTTTTTCTCTGTTAGAGCAAACACATCCTTACAACAGAGTGTAATGATAACAAATCATTCAGTGTCCAAAAAAAATGTAAAAAATCAATAATTTAAGATAGATGCAAGGTTTTGTTTTATTTGATGTAAAACAAAAACGACAACTTTGAACTGAGCCATGTTGCTTTAAAAAGCTGACTTCTTCACAACGAAGGTTTCATAAGCTTCATAGCCTGGATTCATTTGGCTTCATAGGTTTCATAGCCTAGGTTCCTTTAGGTTTCATAGCCTAGGTCTCTTTAGGTGTCACAGGTTTCATAGCAGAGGTTCCTTTAGGTTTCATAGGTTTCATAGCCTAGGTTCCTTCAGGTTTTATTGCCTAAATGCGCAGTGGTGATCACCTGCTTGTACCACCATCCTCCAGGGTTCAGCAGTGAAAAGGGTTGGCAGGTCAAAATTGTAGTCACAGCCTCTTTCAGTCCCTCCACCCTGTTATTGCAAGGATGCTACTGTCCTTGTGGCCATGAACTCCCCATCTGTCCCTGAGAGCTCGGCCAGAATGTCTCCGGGCTTTGCCAGCATGTCCCCACCTCGGTGGGCAGGGAGGCCAGAGGGATCATGGGAAGCTTACTCTCTGAGTTTGTCATGGAATCTGAGCGGAATAGGAAGCTCATTGTAGCGGGGCCGAATATGAAGATGAATGTTTATGTCCGATTAGCAATGCATGCTCCGTTCATGGGAGAGTGGTAACGGAACACTCGCTGGCTTAGCCCTGATCCGGCTGCATCACCAGGACACATGTACCGACACATGAGCCTCCTCCCTAACGGCACCCGGGAAGCCAAGACCATACTGACTCATTACAGAAGCCTAAACAGATAGTCTTTGGCGTTCCACTTCTGTTAGTGTTTATTCTAGGTTTACACCGATATGAGTTTTTGAAGGCTGATACCGATACTGAATTGAAACAACTAATAGCTGATATTTCGTGCCAGTAATCACCTTCTTTAAATTTGACCATTTTTATATCCTAAAAATGACACGTTTGCAGTGCATAGCTCCAGAATCCTATTCTCATCAGAGGGGTTCCCACTCATGGAATTTTGAAAAGTCTGTTCCAGAAAGGGAAAGTCAGGGGACTTAATAAATTCTTGGAATAAGTCATGGAATATCATTGAATTTTGTTGATTAAAAAAAATCAGTAACTAGTAATCAGGGGATTTTACATCTGACATAGTGTGGGAATCCAGGAAAAGACCTTTGAACGTGTATTTAGATCATAGGCCACTAAAACTCTCCCTCAAACCATGTAAGTTCTTTTAGGTGGGTTAGCATCTCCCTAAGGAGAGCTGACTCACCTGACAATTCAATGATAAGGGAAGTTGTGGCATACATTAGTGCCTTGAAATGAAGCCTGTTGAGTAAGACCCTCCCACCCTGCTCTCTGATGATTTCTTAACATTTGATGTGACAATAATAACAACACGTTCACCAGCTGCAGTCCTGGAGGAACCTCTCTCTCATCAGAGGTGGACCACACTGACTGGATCCTGTTTTTAATAAAAGGCCAGTATTGGTCACAAATATCACTTTAGCCGTAGTTTATCCCCACGCTGATCTTTTCCTGCTTCTGTTGCCTTAGTGTCAGAAAGCCACCAACTTGTTAAGGAATACTATATGTAGGTGGCGCCAGCGTGTGTTTTCTTTGTGGAAATTTGAGCGTCTCGTAAACCTGTTTCCGGCACTAAGCCAGCCATTCTTTCCACAGCAGCAGAAAGGCATTAGCTGTGTACGAGCTGAGCTAACAGCCACATAGCTATAAACCTATCTGCAGAGGGCTAGACTGACTGTCACCTATAAACACAAATAGGCTGCCAGATACACACACACACACACATGCTCTCATACAAAGCACAGCATCTTTGCATTTGATATGTCTCCATTTACCTGTGCCAGCTGCCTCTCACAGATCATTTATGGGAAAAAACTGTGGTTCAGTATTTCGAATCTGAATAATGTTAAGACACATTTTTGACCCTTCATAAGGTTTTTCTTTTTTCTTTTTTCTTTTTTTAAGTAACATATTGGCATTGTGAAAAATGTCACGTAAATTGTCAAATGATTTTTAGTTGCCTCTCTGTAACAAGCTGCGCTCTGAGAAGGCAGTGCCTGTAAGTGCAAAACCTTATTTCTGTCATATTTCATGTGCATTTTATTAGACTCCTCCACCTCCTCCAGACTCCTCCAAAACTGACACACATGTAATATTAAATTTCTATTTAGTTTACAAGCGTGTTTTTTTTTTTTTTTTTTTTTATCAAACTCAGAATCCTTTTAGTGTTACAAATGCAAGGAATTTATTGTTAAAAGACAAAGAAGAATTAAAGAGAGAATATAAAGACCACACATGTTGAAAATGATAAGAGTATAAATTCAGTAGGAAAAATGTAAAAAACAAACACAAAAGTGTCAAGTCTGTGTATTGCACTGTGAGTATCTGCACTGATTGAATATTATCCTATGACCGATAAATAAATATACAATAATTAACGGATAAATAGGAAGAGTACACAATAGCAACACACCGAGGCAGCCATCAAGGTGCATTTTGGATGGTGAAAAATATTTGCATTTCTCATTAATAATTGTACTCATCCTATTTAATATATTGTTTCTGAATGCCGAACCACTGTTCACACAAATGTGAACAGTTTAAAAAAGAGGGAAAAAAAGAGTTTAAAAGCCAGTGTCATTTTCTCTCCCTCCCTTCCTCTGTTGTTCAGGTCCACGGCTCAGTGGGTGAGCCCTGGTGGTTGTGGGTGGAGGATCCCACCAATGATCACATCTACCACTCAGAATACTTCCTCCTGCAGAAGAAACAGGTTGGTGTTTCTTACATCACACATCACACACAGTAGACTTACACATTAGGCCCATTACTGGCCTTTAATTAAAATATCAGTAATGTTAGTTTTGTTTTTAACAAGGGTTTCAGGGGATGTGTCTTGATGTGTATTCTTTTCCTGTCTTTGTGTGTGTGTGTGTGTGTGTGTGTGTGTGTGTTTGTGTGTGACTTCCTCCCTCTAGGTGGTAACAGGAGAGCCCCAGAACATTGTGTTCACCATCCCCATCTTCGAGCCACTGCCGTCCCAGTACTACATCAGAGCCGTGTCCGACCGCTGGCTGGGGGCTGAGGCTGTGTGCATCATCAACTTCCAGCACCTCATCCTGCCTGAAAGACACCCGCCGCACACCGGTACACACATACACACACACACACACACACACACACAAATTCTAGAAATTTTGGAGCTGTTAGTTTTGTTATGCTTAATGCTACTACAGCAATCCAATTTTCCCACGAGGATCATTAAAGTTGATCCCATCCTGTTACCATTGTCTTGTCAGAGCTGCTGGACCTGCAGCCGTTGCCGGTGACTGCTCTGGGGAACCGGGAATATGAGAGCCTGTACAAGTTCACCCACTTTAACCCCATCCAGACGCAGATCTTCCACACACTGTACCACACGGACACCAACGTCCTACTGGGGGCGCCAACAGGCTCTGGAAAAACCATTGCCGCAGAGATGGCAATGTTTCGTGTCTTCAACAAGTATCCAACATCCAAGGTTTGACAAACTGGCCAGCTCTCTTGATTTTTAGTTTTGTTTTTTCCTCTTTTAAAGAATATACCTTTTTTTTTTTTTTTTTTGGAGATTGTCCCTTTGATCAGATCAGCCATAAAGTGCTGAGAACATAGAGGCCGGAAATCAAACATGTCATACTTCCTCTGTATTCAGGTGGTGTATATGCCCCACTGAAAGCTACTGGTTAGAAAACAGTGCTTGCAAGTTCAAAACAGTACCTTATTTCTGTCATATTTCCTGTACGTTTTATCAGACTCCTTCACAAAACTCTTAGCTGGATGTCCTTTAAAATTACTTCAAATTTATCTCATGTCCAGAGTTTAAGTGTAATGCACTGTGAGTATTTACACTGATTGGATGTTATGCTATGATATATAAATAGATAAATAATAAATATATGGATGTAATAGGAGCATACACCAACACAGCAAGGCAGTCATCTCAGGCGCCAGCAACTTAAAGGAATACTCCAATGTTTTTGGCAAAATACCCTTTTTCCGACTTACCCAGACTGAGACAAGATGTTCGATACCATTTTCACCTCTGTACCTCCACTGGTTCGGTTCCTATGGGTAGCATTTTGTGTTAGCTTAGCATAAAGACTTGAAGTCTACTGGAGTCATTAGCTCTGTCAAAGTGAAAACATAACCTTACAGCAACTCTGAACCTGTCTCATTTACACAATGTACCGTGTATTTGAAATACAGGTCTTTTTTAAAAATGAGGGTTGTTTAAGAAAAAGTTAGATGGTAGGACCTACCATCTAACTTTTCATATTGTGTAATCACATTGTGTCACATTGTGTAAATAAGACAGCTTCGGAGTTGCTGTAAGGTTTATTTTTGCACTTTGATGGAGCTAGGCTAATGACTCCTGTAGACTTCAAGTTTCACAATGCCATCATGGAGGTGGTGATCACCTCTCAGCTCTCTCTTGAATATTAGCTTTGTTACCTAGCTAACTAGCCAGTAGGCTAATTGAGTAAAGCAACCAGTGTTAATGCTAACATGCAACCACTAGCTACCACTAATGGTAGTTTGTACTAGATTCATTAGCTGGTGTGCCAATCAGACGTGTGTACAACAGCACAGTGATAATACTAATAATAATACTAAATGCAAAATTGATCTGACATATCAGTGGTGAAATAATTACCTCCCAGTCAGAAACAGTACAGAAATTGACTGAATTCTGTCAAGATGGCCAAGCTGAGATGTAAAGAAATGCAATCATCTGTTCACAACTACTGTTGCTCAGTAACTGCAGACATCCAATATGGCTGATGGAGAGTGTGTTACTCCTCCTAAAAGCTTGAGGCATGGAAGCACTATAAAAGTTGTTGAATTCTACATAAAGTCTATGATGGAAACCTTGTAAAGTTTCTCTTACTTATTTTACGCTGTGTATAACTTTGCTGTGTTCCTCTGTATTCAGGTGGTGTATATTGCCCCGTTGAAGGCCCTGGTTAGAGAGAGGATCGAGGACTGGAAGATCAGGATAGAGGAGAAACTGGGAAAGAAGTGAGTGGCAACAGACAAGCTTGACCCTCTTCCAAATCAGAAAATTGTCCTAGGTGCATTATGCTGCAGATTTTTCGAAGAACTCCTATAAACTTGCTCTAATTAAATAAATTTAGATGTCACCACGCAAGACAAAATGTACTTAAGGTTTTGGAGCTGACAAACTCTCTGTCTCTGTATCCCTCTCTTCAGAGTGGTGGAGCTGACGGGTGACGTGACCCCAGATATGAGAGCCATAGCCCGGGCCGACCTCATCGTCACTACACCAGAGAAGTGGGATGGGGTGAGTCGAAGCTGGCAGAACAGAAGCTACGTCCAGAAAGTAGCCATCCTCATCATTGATGAGATCCACCTGCTTGGTAAGACCCCGAGTCCATGCTCTTTGAGTTCTCTGTTAAGTGCATGGCACCCCTATGGATTTACTTGATTTTTTTGCATTAACATGTGCAGTGACCAGAGTTTTTTGTACAGGTACAGGCTTTTGAGGACCAATAAAACACTGATGTATTTGACCTGAAGTTGTTCGTAGCCAGTTTTTTGTGTCAGTATTCAGTATCTAGTATCTTAAAATTTGTCAATTTTCATACCAAAAATACAAGTACTCAGAATTTTCCTTTTACTACAATGGAAAAGCCTCTGAAATTAAACAGGGTAAGGTAGGAGGATCCAGCCCTCTTTGTCAGTGTGAAGGGAAACTCTGTCTTTAAATGAAGATATTATTTAAATCAATAAATAAAACATCCCAAGAAAATAAAAATTCTATTTGCTGTCACAGACTACCACCTTGAAGCCACACTTAACACCACTGAACAGTGAGTGTTAAAGCTTTTATGAACTGGGTATAGATTGAATCACGGTTAAGTCATTTGATCAAAGAGAGTAGCAAAACTGGCCATTTCATATGAAAGTCATACTGCTTATTGTACTCCGTAAGTCCAATAAGTCCAGTTCAGTATATCTACAAACCCAAATATTGCTCAGATCCTGTGGTTGTGTTGAAACTAAAACAAAACTGAAGCATGTAGCATTTGTTCCAAATAAACAATTGGTCTGTACCTTTGTGTCTGATTCCAGGGGAGGACCGAGGTCCGGTGTTGGAGGTCATTGTGTCGAGGACCAACTTCATCTCCTCCCACACCTCTAAGGGTGTTCGTGTGGTCGGTCTTTCCACTGCGCTGGCCAACGCTCGAGACCTGGCTGACTGGTTGGGAATTGGACAGGTCAGATTTCCACGATGGCACCAGAACTGTTAACCAGGCCTGTAATACACCGTATGCAAAGAACATGGGTTTCCCCATAGACAAAATATCATCTGTAATTTATTAATCTCACCTTCTGACCCTCTGTTCTTTGTTCAGATGTTTGGATCATCTTCATAAGCTCCCTTGTTTCAAGGATAGTGAGTTTGGCTTTGTGTACCAAGAGCATTGCTGTAGTGAGGCCAGCCAGAAACCACGTTCTCAGTGTAGCCCTGTGTTTTCATGGTTCATTTGTTCCTTCCCCCTTCATATTTGATTAAATGTATATAATAATAGTTATTAAGATAAACAGATACTTTTGGCCTGGACTAGATATATTTTATCTCTATAATTGTCTGGATTCCTGTGTCTCTGGATGCCATGCTTAAATTGCCCTTATAATCATCTGAAATCGCTGTAGCGATGCGGATGGATGACTTTGCCTGTCAGCTTATAGCAGAGAAACATCGCAGTGATACCAAAGAAGCATTATTACAAGGGTTTGACCTTTCTAGGTTTTTAAAGGCCTAACCCTACACACCCTGATGAAGGCTCATTTGAGCTGATATGTATGGGTCAGATTAACTATTCAAATTGCCATTGTAAAATGACTTTTGTTATCACATCAGAGCACTCCTAATATTGGCTTTTAGTAGAGGATACATATAAACTTGCTACATTTCCATCACAAGCTCAAGAGGTCTAGAGAAATTGTCATCGTCAAATGTTGGATAAAGAGTAAAGGTCTTCACGGGTCCAAAAATTTGGACCCCATCCAAAGTGGACCCGTGGCATTGTTACCCGAACCTGATATGAATAAATTATTTTTTCTTAAACAGAGACCCAGTCCAAAATGGGCCCAAGGATAATCAGACCCAGTCCAAAGTGGACCCGAGGATAATCAGACCCAGTACGAAACCGACCCGAGGACAATCAAACCCGGTCCAAAGTGGACCCAAGGATAATCACACCCGGTCCGACGCGGACCTGAAGACAATTAGACCCATTCCAAAGCAGTGGCAGCGCGTGCACTGTGCATGCACTGCCTCCATGCTCCGCAAGTCCGTGGCTCACAGCGCTCACTTACATCCATTATGCGATTACAAGAACAGACAGACAGTATAGTTTTTAGAATGTAATTCCATTTCCAACTCAAATTACCAACTCAAATTATCCGTAGGTGTAGGTTAAAGATCAAAGAATTTAATATGGAATAAAAGCCAATCAGGTCCTCGCGAGTCCATATGGGTGAATTAATTTCAGATTCACTTACCCAAGACGTGCAGCAGTTATAATAGACCCGACCCATGCCTGTGAGACAAGACAAGATTTTGGACCCGAAACTGCTCGGGTTGGGTTTCCGGTTTTTGAGTGCGGGTGGAGCCGTGAAAACCTCTAATAAGAAGACATTGCAGAGCCAGAGGCAGCCATCTGATAAGCTATGAGTGCGCTCAGGGAGGAACCTCCATTATATCAGAAATTGATGATTTCTAACCAGAAGGCTGCTAGTCCTATTGTTACACTCTGAAATCACTAAAATTATCCCATTTCATTGTTTCATTTTCCCTCTTCTTGGCCATTCTCGCACACTATTTTATTAATTTTTGATGTTTTGTAGCAATTAATCATACTTTTATATATTATCACGCTAGATTTCAGTGTGGCTAATTTTATAGCTTGACATTTGCTCCGTTGCCAGGCCACAGGATGGTCCGGGGAGGGGCTGTGTAAACGCTGTGTAACTGTTGCAGAGAAGCAGCATTGGCAAGCCAGATTGGCTTGCTTGGCCATACATAAATCTGGCTGGCTGGCTGCTGTTTGGACTGGGCCTCTGTATTTAGTTGCCCAATCCATTATCCAGGCCTTTAAGATATGTGCAGACACGTGCCAGGCAGCACCACACACATCACAGGATAGCCCACCGTAATGCACGATAACACACCTCAACACACCAGAACACACGATAAAGGCCAGTGTCTACCAGGCATGTTTATGATCCAGTTTGTAGACCCTCCTGCGTCTGAGAAGCATGGAAATACATTGTTTTGGTGTATCAATACCTTAGAAAATCAATATATTCGATAAACTCTTTATTTATTGCGCTAATATTTCAGTTTCCCAACTGAAACTAATAAATACACGTTGGCAGTATTTTTCTTTTA
The DNA here is from genome assembly GCA_900302535.1 of Neoniphon sammara. Taxonomy (NCBI): domain Eukaryota; kingdom Metazoa; phylum Chordata; class Actinopteri; order Holocentriformes; family Holocentridae; genus Neoniphon; species Neoniphon sammara. The sequence goes on from OMKZ01052598.1 coordinate 12,741, forward strand.
GGCACTGTAGCTTTGTTTCAAGTTATCAAATTAACATCTGTTGTGCCATCACAACACTCCATCAACACACGCATAACACACTATAGTACGCTATGTTATACCATAATAGACCACACCACAGCACACCATGGACAGAGGAGAATCTAACCGAGTCCAGCCTTGCCCTGGTGTGCTCTGTACTTCATTGACAGTGACAGACAGCTCACATTACAGCCAGATGGGCCTTCATGTTGCCAGCTGCTCACATTAAATCTTTTTTTTCTTTTCTTTTCTTTCCCCTCTCTTTCCCCTCGGTTCTCTCTGTGTAACAGGTGGGCTTGTTTAATTTCCGTCCTTCTGTTCGTCCCGTCCCACTGGAGGTTCACATCCATGGTTTCCCAGGGCAACACTACTGCCCCCGCATGGCCAGCATGAACAAGCCCTGCTTCCAAGGTACAACTTTCACTCATTTACCAATGTGTGTAACAACTTGTATGCACATCCATATATATATATGTAATATTGTTTCCCACAAAAGACTGCCCGTCTATATAGGGTAATTTTTGATCGTTTGTCAGACTTTCTATTGACATTTCATTTATCAGGCTTTATCTTGTCTTTGTCATTAATGTCATTAGTAGCATTGGCTAACATACTGCTGTAACATTAGCTTTCTACTTTGCTACCATTTGATTATCACTGCTTCATTCATTTCCTGATTTTCTTTACCCACTTTACCCAAGTGTGGAGCACCCTAATTGAATCTAAAACAATCTAAAATGTTCCTGGCAGCCGATTAACTTCCCAAATAATATATGTGAAGCAAATGTTTGTACACTCACGATTATCAATTTACATGTGACTAACAGTCAGGTCCTCTCTCCTTCCCAGCAATACGCAGCCACTCACCAGCCAAACCAGTGCTGATCTTTGTCTCATCACGGCGACAAACACGACTGACTGCCCTGGACCTAATCGCCTACCTGGCCACTGAGGACGACCCCAAGCAGTGGCTGCATCAGGATGAGAGAGAGGTATGCTAATGTACAAACTGACTAACTGACAACAACTGCAGTACCACATGACTGAGGGCTTTCAGCCATTTTCGAGGTCCTCGTCTCTTGGTGCAACAGTGGCTGTGAACCGTGGATTGTTTTTTCTAAATGTACAACTTTGCTGTCATAGTGTTTTGGGCTGAAGACAGTTTATTATGTCACAAAAACCTAAATCTGGAAGTAAGTCTATGATGTTAGACAATTCACTTTTATTTACATTACTGAATGGATCTAAATTTGTATTTCAACAAACTTTTCCGGGTAGTCCTCTTTTTATGGCCTTATGTGTATACTAAATTGTTATGTTTAGCCAGTTCTCCAGTGGACATCCATGATTGGACCAGATGTGGTTATTAGATTTGTGTCACTATTGCAAAGCCTCACTTGCACAACACTAACTCACAGATACTTCCAAACTGTAGATGTGCCACAAAGTGAGAGGAACACTATAAAGCCTCAGACACATCATGCCAGTGGTCGACACTCTTGACTGGCTTGTCTTGGGGTGTCTGTGGCCAAAGCAAATCATGGCACAAAGGCAGAAACTGAAATCCAGTTGTATTGCTATTGCGCTAACTAGCTGGCAAGCTAGCTAACCAGAAAGAGCAAGCTGGATTAAACAGACCTTGTTCCACAAGAAAAAAACCTCCAGTGCCACTTCAGCTTCTCCTCAAACATGTTCTTGATTCATTCAACAAAATCGTTTGAAGAGATTCAGGGTGGTATAAAAATGAAAGGCTAATGCTAGTTTGTTTCCTTATTTTTCTGTGATCCTGAGGCTTCTAGTTTACTTTTTGAGACTACTGGCATGGAGAATTATTTCCTAGTCACGCAAGCGCAGAGTGCGCTGCATGTGGACTGTCAGCTGTTATCTGTGTGGTGTGTTCATGGAGGATTTTTCAGGAGTCATGAGGGGATGCAGAGCAATCATGTCCATCAGTCTCCATTGCCGCTTGTTCTTTGAAGTTGGATTGGTGTTTCCTGGACATTACTCATCGCTATGCTATTCTACACTAACTATCATTGATATCAATGCCAAACCAGTGCCAAACCTTCCTTTAACTTAAATTACAACTTGCAGTTTTTATCTTTTTAATGGAAAAAAACAACAACTCAGAAATCAGTTGAGAAGGTGTATCTGAAAAAAGGACCAGGACAAATTCTCTATTGGTGCTGACAGTTTGATGAGCTATATATAATTATTTATCATATTGACCAAATAAGAACACCTCAGCAGCCCCCAGTCATTGCTACACTTTTGTCCACAGAAATTTAGTGCATCTAAAACAATGTAGTTTCCCATTGTCACCCGTAATCACAGAAAATAATGTTCTTTCAGGTGTTATTGGCTTTATTGCAACAGTTACCACTGCATGTGAACTGTCTGAAAAGTTTTCTTCAAAGTAGTGGGCAAACTTAGGAACATAAACAAGAGAAAGCAAGAGAGATTGCTACAAGCTCCCCTGGTTACCAGCACAGCCATCTATTCCATTTTTCATAGCGCGTGGCAGGCTCTTCTTTGTGGGGAACATCAGCGGGGTTGGAAGCCGTCTTTGTCCAACATGAATACTTGGGTAAAACTACCTGTTGAATAATAATCTATTAAACCTTGTGTGGTATAGAGCACTGTGCAGTCTTCTCTTTGTTTGATTCCTTATCTCCTATCTCCCCATTCTATAAAGCCTTAACAGCTTTATAGCTTTGTTCACACTGCATGCTCTCATGCTTAGTTCTGAAATGCTGCTAAAATTTTTTGGATCAATGTACATATCTATGCCAGGGTGTTACCCATATCTTGCCAATATTGAACTGACACGTGTATAGTAGCAGTAACTCAACGTCCTGCCTCCTCTTGCATTTCCAGTACTTCTCCTGTATTTTTATAGCCCCCCTTCTATCCTGTTCTTCCTCCCGGTCTGGCTGAACTGTGCTGATGTTCCCCGTCTCTGTCTAAGCACTGGTTTAAGTCTAATTAGAGGGAATTCAATCCAACTTGTGCCGGAAAAGCCCGTGTCATCCTGCATTATATTGTCTCTGCATACCTTAGGATCATTTCAAGATGTGAGCAAACGGGCTCCTCCGGGCTCACATTTCAAAAGTATGCTAATATTATTACAACACTCAATTACCCGGGACTGATAAAGCATGGACTGTAATTACCTCAACATGCATGTCTAATGGGCCTCTGCAGATGCACACCCGCAGCCACACAAACACACACACACACACACACACACAGAAGGAGAGAGCTGTAAAATGCACAGCAAAGAGCAGAAAAGTGTCATGCGAATAATTCTGAATTATTTTGCCACATATATTAATGGGCAGTTTAGCACGTGTTTGTGCCTGTGTAAATCCTCTCTCTCCCTCTCTCTCTCTCCCTCTCTCTCTCTCTCTCTCGCTCTCTCCCGCTCTCTCTCCCAGCTTGCGAAAGTGTAAAGGACATTTTACGAGCATGGGTTTGATGTCAGCCATCTATATTTCTTCTCTAGCAGTGTGAAAGACGACCAGCCTCGTAAAACATGTTAACTTCCATCTTTTATGATACCCAGGCCTCGATGTGACTTTTAAAGGCCCAGTAAGAGAGATTACACGTCAGACACACACCACACCAACACCTCTGTACAAATCAGCATCCTGACCAGAGAAATTAGTTCCGTGCCTGTTTCAGCCTTATTCATATGTTAATGAGCTTTGTGGGCATTAACAAGCTCGAACATGGTTGCGTATATCTGTGTTGAAGGATTAAAAATGGAGGTTGTTTTGTAGGATTCATTCTCTATTTTCAACCATTCATAAACATCGACCACTTTCATATTCATTTCTGGTGCTGTGTTAGGTGAATTTCAATGCCAATGAATAGACACAGTTTAATGTATTAGACAGAAGCCAGAGCCTATGTTGCCTCACATTAAACCCTTTTTTCATCAGCCACACACACAATCTGTAAAGGCTATGCTTGGATAAAACTGATTCATTTCGCATGTTGAGGCAACAATATCCATTAATATTCACAATAGCCATAGGTGCTGGATTGAAATGGTTTGCTCTCTATGCATTTTACATTATGTGCTATTGTTAGCAGAGAGTCCAGCTAGAATGCATCATATCCGTCAGCAGTCGGATCTGTGATCAGCTGACCACACTGTGCATAGAATTGCATTAGTCAGAGCCACTTTTCTGAAAAGATCTCTGTTCCAGGCCAAACCACTGCAGATTTTCTTTCACATTTTAGACCCACACATAATGCTTGATTGGTTGGTTAAACTCCACCATAGACCTTTTGTCTGTCTCTCTGCCTTGCTCTTGACTATAGTTTCTTTCATGGGCTGATGGTTTTTTTGAGGCCTTCAGGGTCTGATGTATCTGTATACCTACATCTGCATTTACATATGGTATCTGCAGGTCCTTAATGAGTCTTAAAAAGTCTAACAATTAAAGGAATACTCCAACGTTTTGGGCGCTTAGCCAGAGTGAGAAAAGATGTTTGATACCATTTTCACCTCTGTACATCCACTGGTTCTGTTCCTATAGGTAGCATTACATGTTAGCTTAGAGATAAAGCATAAAGACTTGAAGGAGTCCTTAGCCTAGCTCCATCAAAGTGAAAAAATAAACCTTACACCAACTCCAACTCCATGTGTATTTGAAATACACGTTTTGGAATTGTTTTTAAAAAACAACTTTGACTTTCACTTTGACGGAGCTAGACCAGCTGACTCCCATAGACTTCAAGTCTTTATGCTAACTGAACACAAAATACCAACCATCAGAACCGAATCAGTGGACCTACAGAGGTGAAAATGGTATCGAACATCTTTTCTCACTCTGGGTAAGTCGGCAAAACCCAGATGCAGGCTGTGCAGAGAAGCTCCTGAGACAGTTCAGCACATAGTAGCAGGGTGTCAGATGCTGGCAGGAAAAGCGTACATGGAACGCCATAACCAAGTGGCAGGCATAGTGTACAGGAACATCTGTACTGAATACGGGCTGGAAGCCCCAAGGTCAAAATGGAAGACACCTCCTAAGGTGGTGGAGAATGACCAAGCCAAGATCCTGTGGGACTTCCAGATCCAGACTGACAAGATGGTAGTGGCTCACCAACCAGACATCGTGCTGACAGACAAACAACAGAAGAAGGCAGTAGTGATAGACGTAGCGATCCCGAGCGACAGCAACATCAAGAAGAAGGAACACGAGAAGCTGGAAAAATACCAAGGGCTGAAAGAGGAGCTAGAGAAGATGTGGGGAGTAAAAGCAACAGTGGTA
>OMKZ01052599.1:7766-23651 GCA_900302535.1 Neoniphon sammara
CTATATTATGCTACACTACACTACACTGCACTGTACTGTACTATATTATTGTACTCTATACTTTGCTATGCCACACTACATTACACTGTGCTATACTGTACTATATTATAGAACTCTATACTATGCTCCACCACACCGTACTGTACTATACTACACTTTATGACACTATGCTATACTATGCTATGCTACACTACTCTATACTGTGCGGTACTGCACTGTACTTTTCTTTACTATATTATACTATACTGTACTACACTACACTACAATACACTGCTATACTCTACCGCGCTGCACTGCACTATCCTATACTATACTATACACTATACTATACCATATTTTAGCATACCCATACCACTATAACATATTTTACTATAGTACACTACACTATGCTATGCTATACCATATTATACTATACTATACTACACCACACTACACTATACTATACTACAGTATACCATATATACTATACCACATTTTACTATACTATACTATACTATACTACACTACACTACACTGTACTGTACCATGTTTACTATAGCATATTTTACAATACTATACTGTAGTATTCTTTACTGCAACAAATTTACATCCTGTCAAGTCACATCATTGTCATTTTCAGTGTTAAAATATTGTTCATTTTCAATAAACAAGTGAGAAAATCTGCCTGTGGAATGAGATAATCCCATTTGCTCCATGCTCCTACTGTTACTACTACTTAATATACTGTAATGCTATATTATACTCCTCGGTGTTACATTATACCACACCATTATATGCTGCGCATGATGATTAAATGTTGAATCTGGAGCCACACTCTTGGTGAATTATCAACCGCACTCAAAATGCAAAATACGTTGAACCCAGGCATCATGTCATGAGTCATGATGATGCTGTGCTGCCTGATAAATACTGCCTCTGCATGTTCTTTGAGCTGAACTTGCATAAGTCAGAGCTACTCTCAAGGAAGCTAGTGGCTGTTTGGCAGGTAGCTTTTCCATCACCATATGAGAGCCTATTCCCCAAAGCTGACTTTCTCATACATGATTGCTTTGTCAATTTCTGTCAGTTGACTCTCAAATATATATTCTAAAAATGCAACTGCTAAAATACAAACACACACACACACACACACACACTAACACACACACACAAACAATAAGAGCGGTGGCAGGGCGCCACTCAGCCTTGCATCCCGTTGTGTCACTGCACGCCTCTAAATTATTCAGTGTCACTCAAATATTGATATGGAAATCACAGCTGACTGAACTGACAGAGACCAGAGAGAAAGGCAGCAAAGATCCACTCTCCTCATTCTACTGTCCTTTTCTTTTAGCATCTCTGCTCCGCTTGACTGATATCTTTTGATGCCAGCAGCTGCTCATCTTTATTTGACTTCCATTTCACACAAGATACAGTGAACACTAAAAATGATCACTGAAGGTTGAGGCCGTTTTCACATATGAATAAAAATATCCCCTGAAATTTGAGAACTTGATTTTGAAGCATGGCTCTGGCATGTGGCTTTAGAGTCGGCAGAACCATTTTCTGCTACAACATGTGTCTCTAACCATATTGATCGGGCACTATGTATCTCTGATTGTAGAATCAGACCCTCCTTTTCACACCTCATCACTAAATGAATACAAACACACTGCAATCATCACACGCTCACAACCCATTTTCTCAAAGATACACCAGCAGAATATCAATACCAGGATCAGCCACAGATGCTGTTTAGATGTTTTACTTTGCTGATAACAATGCCGATGGTTAGGAGAGGATTCCCATTCCTCTGTCTGCTCACACCATGCCCAGCTGATCAGAAGGACAAAGGTTAAGACCAGGGACTGATCTCCCCTGTAATGGACTCTGGGCACATGGTCTGCTGGTCAAAAAGAAGAAATTGACTTTATACTACCACTCTGTAAAGTACCCTCTTGTAGCCAAACTGTGCCCTACAGGTCTCTCCTTGTGCTTTTGCAGACTTGTCGATAAAGGTCATGGTTCATATCCACTTGTAAGAAGGCATTCAAGTCTTCAAGTGTAACAGAACATTCCTTCTCGTTCCTGTAAAGGTGGACTTTCTGCTCTTTCCTGCTTGCTGAGTGGGAACACGGCCATTCACTGTCTGCCCAGTAATTGGCCATCGTCCCAGTTCGATCATCTATGCAAGTACAGCACAGCCTTTCTCAGGCTTGCATTACAAACAGAGTGGCAGGGCGGATTTCTGAACAAAGATTGGTCAATAACGCCCACGTGGAGCGTTTGTATAGCCAAACTGTCACATCTGTGATTACTGTGAGTGGTTTGTTCCCTTGCATCTGCGCTATTTGCAGTCAGTGCATGCAGGTAGTGTGATGGCACACAGTGTTGCTATTAGTTACATAAAGCTCTTTCAAATATCCAGGTTTCTTTGTACTGCTCTCAGCTATATGCTATGCAAACAAACAGGCACACAGAGGACCCTGCGATCCAGACAGGCTTCGATTGGATAACAGCTTACATAATCAGGCTGCCTGGGAAGAGCACAGCAGAGGGCAAGAGGCAAAGACAGCTTGTGTCATCCCAATGAGCTGGTTAGAGAACTAGTATTTCAGGAAGATTTGGCACGGTATGGGGCTCCTGACAAAGTGACAGGTCATGTTGCATCTTGTGGACCATAGGCTGTTGTTGCAGGGTATTGTCTCCCTAAGGACCTGCATTCAACCCTTTGTCAAAACTTCAACATTATCTGCCATAGATAAAACCCAGAAAACATTTTCACATTGAGTAGTTGATGATAAGTACTGCTGCGGAAATAAAGTGTAAATATAATACCAATACCAATACTTCGGATAATGTCCGAAGTTGTCCACAGCTGGTACCAACATGGTTTTGTGAAATTAGGATGTAATTATCAGTTGAAAACAGTTTCCACCATTGTTTTGATATGATTTTTTTCCTGCACCATAACAGCATTTTGTGTTGAAACTGTCATAAATGTACAGGGTCGGGATTTTCACCTCTGGTTACTTGAATTTCCCTCGGGATCAATAAAGTACCTATCTATCTCTATCTATCTCTTCTGCAGCAAATGCTTGTAGGGTTGGTTCAAGAAGGAGGAAGTTAGTTATTCAGACAGTTATTCATTTATTTAGGCACTCCTCATCCAAACTCCCTTGAGCATAAGATGTCTGGTTTAGAAATGGGATCATCATAGTGAGTGGGTCCCATTAGGTCAACTTCAAACAGACACATAACAGTTGCCTCCTTGAATTCTTTGCCTTTGTCCCTTGAGAAAAGCCCTGGCGAGGTTTCTGTGAGGGTCCAAACCCATGCTAATGACTGAAACAATCATCTGCAGTCAAGTGGTGTTGTCTTTGTCCTATCTCTGACACTTATCCCTCTGTCCTCCTCCATCCAGCCCCACCCATCTCTGAAACCCCCTTTGTTTTCCTTAACCGCTCTTAGTTTGTACTGTGAGTTGAAGAGGGCTTTTGTCCATTTGAGAAGGGAGGGGGCAAAGAGAGACATGAATACAGTGTGGAAAATTTAAAAGAAGAAGCAAAAGTGATAAGACAAACCTAATAGATGGCACTTTACTATTGGGACGTAAAGGTTTTGTGTTCACAGTGTGTGGTTCTAAGTGTTAGAATGATGACAACTTTGCAAGTGCTCAGGTGTTTTAACTTGTTTGAAATTGTCAAAGCAAATGAAGTTTTCTGTAGACTGTTGTTGCCGCCGATCGGCCAATACATTATTTAACATCCACTTAGTGATGACACATTTTACTTTGTGTGATAAAGCAAACCAAGACACCGCAATATCAACCACAAACCAAAAATCCAGTAAGTAGTCATGTCCTGCCATGGCATTTTAAGGACTTGTGATTACACAGTAACATTTTGGTGATGCTGAATTCGGAAGCCAGAGGAACTGGGGTCCATCACCAAACCACCAAACCATGAGTTCCTATGTCAGCATTTACCTTCTGAAAGCTGAGGTGAACAGGTTTCAATATGGCCGCGTGGTCTGAAACTCTAGGGTTTCGTGTCTATGAAAGGAGACTTTGGATTGAATCCCACTTGTGACAAACAGTTGTGATACTAATGAGTAGTCTCAATATGGTTCCAGATTTTTCGGACACCCTGTGAATCCTTGTGGTCTCCCTTGACCCACTCTCAATCCCAGTCCCTGTTGCCTACATTTTGCTTTGTGTGTTACAGCAAACCAGTCACCGCAATATTAACCACAAACCAAAAATTCAGGAAGTAATCATGTCCTGTCGTGGCATTTTAAGGACTTGTGATCACACAGTAACATTTTGGTGATGCCAGTATTCAGGAAGCCAGAGGAACTGGGGTCCATCACCAAACCATGAGTTCCTATGTGAGCATTTACCATCTGAAATCTAAGGTGAACAGTTTTCAATATGGCTGAGTGGGTTTCTGGTCTCTGAAAGGAGACTTTAGATTGAATCCCCTTGTGACAAACAGTTGTGATACTCATGAGCAGTCTCCACATGGTTCCAGATTTTTTGGACACCCTGTGAATCCTCGTGGTCTCCCTTGACCCACTCTCAATCCCAGTCCCTGTTGCCTAATAGGCTGGGTCAGTCCTGACACAATCTCCTTACTATTTTCCACAGTAAAGCTGGAGCCAGTGGCCACTTGCGTCCTGTTATTCGTGACACCGGACCGTCACAGCACCCTGACACTGCTTTAGACATGGCCAGTCCAGCCGGTCATGGGAAGACAGCTTGACTCCTGCCCACACAACAGTAGGCTTTGTACGAAAACATGGATCAGCCATGAAGAACCTATCGCTGTGAATTGGCTCCTGTGTCCACTACATAAGGGCCTGATTCAGTGTGGGTATTCTTTCAACAAAGCCTTTGACAGTGTGGAAGACCCCTCGCTGTGCCGGTCCAGTGTAACAGTCATACAGATTTGGAGGGGAAAACCACTTGAATTCCGCAGCTCAGAGCAGCAGGTCTAAATATATCTGTTTCATCCATAGCTAGAAAGAAGAATGACTTGTTTTTTCCTATTTATCTAGCTTTGTTTGAGTGTGATAGAGTTTCTGTTCGCATCATGACTGACTAATTTATGTATTAACACCATAATCATCATAGACTACCGCTAGTCACAGCATGTTGGAGGACAAACACGCTGATTGCTGCATTGACAGCGATTGGACAAAATAGCAAGAGCACCACAAGAAAAAGACTTTGAAGTAATTAAATTGCAATTACAAAGGCAGCTAAAGAGGCCTGTCGGTAAGATGATTATCAGTATTCGTCAGCTTCCGAAGAGGTCTACCAGTCACCACTTCTATATATGAATATTCAAAGCAGCATGAGGAAACTAACAGAGATCCAACAAATTGCAGGTCACAAAATTGATAAAAAAATATATATATTTACAGAAATATTTCCCATAAGCCCTGTTGCTTCTTGTCACAACGAGGATGCTTTTGCCCCATCCACTTTCCTAGTCTCACTCTTTTATAAGAGTTAAAAAAAAGGATGAGAGCTGATTCTAGCAGCAAATAGGCCTTCCAACCAGATCAATTAATGTGAAGTTGTAACTATGCAGTTAGAATAATGAAACTGGAATAAAGTGTCTTACCTGTCTAACACTTACTTGTAAATTGCAAATGGCTCCTGTTTTGTGGTGAAAAGCAATCCAGCAGATTACCTGGTGGCAAACAACAGTGAAAGCTCTGGTAGAGGCTGCCAGCCTTCTCAGCAATGGTCTTCTTTGTTTACAGTAATTACACTAATGTCTCACATTAATGTGCTAATGATTTATTGATGGTAAAATGCCATACGTAGCACATTTAATGTGGCCAGGAGAACAGTAGGGGAACACCATCACAACAAATGCGGATAAACCACATCAGCAAAAAGGAACAGTAGTCACAAGTGAAAGCTCACCAGCAGAGATAGATTGACCCTTAAAGTTCTTGATATTCTATATATATTCTTGTCTATTGATAGCGGTTTCCTTAATTTTGTCCTCCCCCTATATGCTCACAGTGGCAGATCTAGCATAAAGTGTAATATGGACCTATCATGCATCTGTGGTAATTAGACAAGCGGGGATTTACAACAGTCTGTGATTTCTGCTGCTGCCATGATCGTTTGTGTCACCAGCTAAGCCTCCCATTGATTAAGGCTGTGAACAAGCCCAGCCAAGCTGCTTGGCTTGCCCAGGCCGGCATATGTCAATCCTTGTGTGACTGTGCATGAGACTATGCATGTTTTTCTCATCAGCAGCACTCAGTATATCGGCTCGAATGTTACTGTGATTGTGTAGCAAACATAAAGGCAACAGTCCAAAATGAAGCTTGTCCTTTAAAGAAATAATCAGCAATTTGAAATTTGTTGTGCTAAACACTAGGGGCTCTGTTTTCGTGATTAGCCGTGCTTTGCGCACTGACACGCATTATGCCGAGATGGGAGGTGCAGTAGCGGGTGTGTTGTCATGAATCCGATGGTGCACTGCAATTCTGGTGCCCGCCTGCTCAAACCAGGACAACGGCATGGCTCACTCATGTTTTATTTTTGTCACTTTAGTTGGTGGAAGCACGTCCATCTACACTGAAATCACAAATTTTTGTCTCTTTCACTTTGACATGAATCTCTCAAGATGATTAATACATTGTTAATGCATTGTAATACATTGTAATGCTCATGTAGTTAAATGATCATATGAACATAACTTCTCTGCTTCACAAAAAATAATGAAATCATATGTATATAAACTTATATTACACGAAAAGGCTAAATTGTGTTTCAGTGCATAAGGGGTTGATTTGGAAAGTGTGGGAGCCACAAATATGATAAGAAAAATTTCATTGCATTTCCTGCAATTTGAGACAATCCAGTACTCTCTTGAACACGGTAAACAAAAAATTAGCTGTAAAAATGCAGCATTTAACTTTTAAAGACTTAATTTAGAATATAACTGGTGTTGATTACAAACATACACACCACTTAAGTGGCTTGGAAATGAGCTTTTAGAAAATATGTTGTTTATTCTGTTTAGACGGGCCGAAACGTGAGCATAATGACATTTTATTCTCTGGAATTCATTTATTCATATATTAGTTTACAGAAGAGAGGGACAAGAAATGGGGAGAAAAAGGTTTTCAGCTTTACCTTAAGTTTATTCTCTCTCCCTTTCTCTCTCTCTCTCATGCTCACTTACTCATCATGAAAATGACAATGCCCCTTGGCACGGTGTGTGCTCTCTTTAAAGGGAAGGATAGAAGGATAACTGATTGGTTAATTCAATTCCAGTCCCTAACACACCTACTGATAATAGATTAATCTCAATTCCACGGCGTTGCTAAATGCAGTCGGTGGCCTTGGCATGTGAAAAAACAGGGCCCTAGGTGTCTGGTAGCTCTTTCCTGTGAAAAATCTGCTGCTACACAGGAAATGATGCATTTTATTAGAATTAATAGAAGAAAAACTGGGTAGTTATCATGAGCAGAAATATGAACATACAAGGAAAAGGGTAGCACAGAAATTCACAGGAAAATTATAAAATATATACACCGCTATACACAAGAATTAGTGGGACACTGGAATATTAAGAGAGCACAAAAATGAAGTTATGGCTTTTATATATGATGTGCAAATATGCATTATATGTAAACAGAATGCCATACATATATTGTTAAAGTGTCTAGGCATGTAGACATTTGTTTCAATTTGTCTTTGTCTCATGTGACTTCTCTTTATGATTCTGCTGCCATCTTGTTGAACAGGAGATTCAAAACTCTTAAGTAACTGGGTGCTACAATAGCTGTAGAAAAAACAGAAATGTAACATTTTATCGGATTCCCAAAGATGCCAAATGTTGCAGTTGCACTCCGCTTTCTGCAGCGAACATTTGATATCGTGCAAGTTGGCTGGCTCTTAACATTAAGTTAACAGTGGCTTTAAGCAAGCTCAGACTCAGTGAGGGTTGGAATGGATTAAAGTTAAATTATTTTATTGTCTGACAGCTGGTTTGGCAACTGAATCACACAAAATGCGACGTCTGGCTTTGTCAGTGTAACCCAATAAATTTAATATTGATGAGACAAGAAAAGTGTCTACGACAATGACTAACATACCACAAAGCTAACACTAACGTTATCTGTTGTTCTGTGTGGTAACATCCGACCCCTAGCTCTGTTATGCTGTCAGTTCATGTCACATTTTTGACATGAAATATATGAAAGTATAATTACTACAAATTACTAGCTCCGTGGTCATGTTTGCTTATTTTCAACGGCGAGATGCATCTTCCAGAGTCTGTTTATGATCCACATGGGTGCCTTCACCAAATCCAGAGGGTTTAAGTGCTTATCCAAGGAGAAAAGAAACAATGTTCAAATTACTTAATTTTGTGCTGTTTTTAAATCCTCCACCATTGCTGTCCCATTGGTGCGCAGCAGAAAGTGGTTAGCACCGTGGCGGATGCAAGGAAATGGTGCATTAAATTTGGGTCAGTGAACATATTTGAACTGTAGTTTACATTTGTTTCTCTTCTCACATTTTTTCCTTGTTTCTGTTCCCTCACCAATATAAACTCTGTGTGCAAAGCTCTTTGAATTAAAATGAAGGATTTGCAAGCGAGGTTATCTCAAGCTTTCAATTATGCCTGTAATTGCTTTGTATAATGTAGTCCTTTCTTATATTTTTGGGTTTTTTTTATGTCTTTTTATGTTTTCTGCTGACTCTGCATTGGAAGATATATTTTCTTTTCTTTCTCTTTTCTTTTTTTTATTCTCATGTCTCTCTTGAAAAATAGATCCTAATCTAAATGAGACTACCTGATCAAATAAAGATAAATAAAATAAAGTGTGTGTCTGTGTTTGGGTTTGTGTGTGTCATTGTAGAGTGAAAACGAGAGTGATAGAATGCGTGTGAGTGAAAGAGCTCTCATTCAGTATTGTCTGTGATTCCTGTGTATCCAACTTTTTTGTCCTCCTGCCCTTCACGTCCCACATTCCTCTCTCCTAGTCCCAATTTGAAACACAAAGGTCTCCCCTTCACTCTCACACACACACACACACACACACACACACACATTACCATGGCTCCTGGCTCTGGTAACCCAACCCTAGCCGTTTTACAGGAGAGGTCCTTATAGAGAACCCTCCTCATCACACTTCTTTTTGGGTTTGGTGTAGCAGTGTTAGCCAAAGGCATTTCTTCCTTGTTATGAAATGTTAAAGCAATAGTACATTCAGTAGCAATCATCACGTTTCTCCGAACCTTCATCAGCTTTGTCTCTGCATCAGTACATGCTAGAAAACCATTTTGGCTCCCAATACCGATCCTGTTTTCCTTGACTGATTTGTCCAGTTCAACTACTGTAATCAAGAAATTACACACTGAACAGGTAGATGTTTTCCATTTAGCGTTTTAGTTTCCTATAGTACCAAATTACCATAATTACCATAAAAATAATTACCATAGGTTGATAGAATTCTTGATCAGTATCAATGACTCAGTTATCTCTGGCTTTCTGGTAGTCACTTTCCAGCTTCTACTGGAAAGTGAAACAGAAACTCCCCACTGACCGGATAAAGACACTCTCAACCACCAATGCAAAGGCATAAGAGCGTACAGATACTTGTACAACATAACTCCAGCCTTGATACTCCACTGTTTGGTAGTTTCACATCTCTAAAACAAGCGAAACACCTTTGGGAAAATCTCAATGAAAATGACAGTATTGCATTTTAATGCTGCCAGATCATCTGAAACACTGAAATGGTGATTTCACAGGAATTTCACAGGAGATTAAGCTGGAACTGTACCTCGTGCTGTGTAATATGAAATGTCCAAACCATCAAGCGTATTTTGAATGCAAACAGCAGGGCAGAGCATCAGGACTTTCCCACCCAAACCTTTATGAATGAAACAATTGCAAGATGAGCATTTTTCAATTGAATTGCTTTTTGTATCATTTATTCAAAGAAGCTCTGACAGCAGCGTGTCAGTCTTCCCCATCTGTATACAATTCATCTGACACAGCTGTAATCAATAGGCAATCATTAGGTGATAAGCCCTTGTCAATTGCCCATTCTTCATTAGCACAGCAGCCATTCTGACATGAAATAGCAGGTAAAACACAGGTGTTACTAATGTCGTTAGTAACACCTTCATGTTAAAATGGCTGCTGGGAAAAAAGTCTATTGCATCACCACAAAATACCTGTAATACTAAATGGAAAAAGATAGAAAAATATTTACAAAAGTATTTACAATTGTATTCTTTCTAGATCAATTTATCTTCATTTCGTTGGTACAGTTACCAATGAAGATAATTATCAAATGAACTGTAAAAATGATCCAGACTGGCCTGAATGGGCTGCTAAAATTGAAGCGCAATATTTCACAGTTTAAGACACCATAACTACCAAAGAGTCTGATTTTGATTAAACTTAGAGGGATCATTAGTCAAGGACTACATGTTTCACATTTGTTTTTGGCCTGTGATTTTGTTTTCTTCGTCATCTTCTTTTTCTAGACGAATGATTTCCGTTGTCCCTCTGAAAAATTGAGGCAGTAGTGGAATCTATAGAGGAATCTTTTCAGTTAAAACAGCAAGTTTTGCTTTGCTAGATCAGGAAGGAACAAATTGTTAAATCTTGACTTTTAAAAAATGATTTATGGGATGCTAGTGATTTTCGCAAATTTAAGTGTACTGTAAAAAACACTGCACAAAGCGCAGAGTTTGGGAAGTAGTTCATTAAAGGAGCAGTTCACCCAAACTGTAAACTGTAAAGTCTTCCCATTATCTACTCACCCCATGCTAGCTGAAACAAAGTTGAAATGTTTCTGTCCATACAACACACAGAGAGGTAGTTAGTGTTGCTCCGTCATAGCCTTTGCCAAAACGACTGAAGTCACACGTCCACGTTCTGCTTGATGAAAACACATGAGAGTAGTTCTTACAAGTCCCAGGTGCAAATTAGCACGTTGAGCTGTTGTCTCAAACTTGTGCCAGCTGTCGTAAATATCAAAGCTTTATGACGACACAAAATCTGAAAGTGTGACTGGCTGACATTGATGTGCCAGCATAATCCAGTTTTCCCACTGTAAACTGATGGGAGCGCCTTGTCCTTTCCACAGTGTTTCTGCTATAGTCATGATTTGCACCAAATACAGGTAACTACAGGTGAACTCAGGATGCGATGATTTGCTTCAAAAGAAAGGTCCTGCTGTGTAAGCTGTATTTGGTGGTCATTTTTTGTCCGTGTTGGGAATGACATAAAATGTGGTAAGCGTTGACTTCAGTTGTTTTGGTAGAGGCTGCTATAGAGTTGTGCTAGCTGCCTCCCTGTGTATTTAACTCTTTGAAATCTATAGGAGCCCTTTGGCAGGCTTTTCTTTTGAAAGGTCTGATGTAGCCTTTTGTTTAGTTTTTGGTAATTTTTTTTAAATTAGTAAAAAATGTTTTTAGTAATTTTGTGGTAATTTTCCAGGTAATTTTATTTGTGTGAAATTTTTGGTCTTATTTATTATACTTTTTTTATTTATTTGTTTTGTTTTGTACTGTTTTTTTGGTAATTTTGTGGAAAGTGTTTTTCATATATTGGGGTAATTTTGTGGTTTTGTAATTTTGTGGTTTTCTTGTAATTTGACTGTCAATAATGTTTATGAAAGAAATCACGTGAATCTGCTAAGGTCTCAAAGGGTTAATGGAAAAGACACTTCGCCTGTGTTGCAAGAGCAGACGACAAAATTTTCATTTTTGAATAGGCAGTTCCTTTAATTACAGGATATTACTACATTACTCCACATATTGGTAATAACCATTTCTCAAAACGCACCTCACCACACTATTGTAGTTCACACACCAACCGAGCCAATTTATCTGCAAAAATATGCGTTTGGTAGTGTTTTTTTTTTCTGCCAGTCTGGCTTTGATCTTTCTCACCTTTGTTCTGCCAAACTGTGCTGTGGTAACTCAACAGCGATCCTCGCCTCTCACTAAATCTCCATCTGTTTTGTCCCTGTAGGATCAGTACCTGCTGGAACAAATCATTCTGCTTACATAAAATAGTGCCTGACCACACGGTGTTACTGTGTCATTGTTTGGCTGGCTGAGTGGTTAGGGGCTACATAACTGCTGCCCTACATTCCGTAAGTGTTTTGAAATGGGAAGTAGAAGTGGGTCATAACACAAGCAGCAAATAGAGCAAATAGAGCAAGTAGGGATGTTGCCCATGGATAATCAAGACAGCCCATTGCTGTGGAGAGCAATTAATAATATCAACCAGTCTGCATCTCCTTTGTAGTGATCCACTGTAGAAACCTGCTCTCTCTGACTGGGGCACGATTTGAGACGTCTTTAAGTTTGATGAGCACAATTTCAGATGTTATATGCATACACACACACACACACACACACACACACACATATATATATATTTCAGACAGAACATTTTCTAGCTGTCTATAGCTGAAAAAAGTCTGAATAAAAATATCTGAATTCACTTGTAACTGTCAAGTGTAGATTTTCTGTCTTATTTTTAAACCCATGCTTCACATAACTGGATTAGATAATGTCAGCCAAGCGACTATTGAGCACTGGCATGACATTTTGCTTTTCCCATTGTAGCATTAGAATAGCAATGAAAAGATGTGTGTGTGCGTGTGTGTGTGCGTGTGTGTGGGACTAATAGCTACACGTGAATGGACTATGTGAATACTCCTTTGCAAAGTTTGAGATTCATAAAAAAAAAACTTGATGTGGGAATGTGGCACCACTAAACATTCTCTCTCTCTCTTTCATATTTGAGCGTGGGGCAATGTGATGCTGAATGGTAAGGTGGGTAAAATGCTTCTCACTCATAATTGGCCTTATTTAGAGCGCTTTAAGTGAAGTTTTATGCCAACAATCACTCAGGGTTGAGAAGAAAATTATTTTTCCAATCTCTGGCCTTTTGCCTTATAAAGCCTGACAGTCACATGAACCAGAGATGATATTTAACATACTACAGTTTTTCCAATTTTCCTGATGCAGTGCGGTTTCTAAGTTCAATGTCTCATTCTACAAACACTCTATTGAGAAGTGTTAAGACATGTAGAAAAAAAAAATAACCACAAATCTATTTTGCTGCACGGAATTAAAACCCCTAAAAACAGCTATAGTGACATCTCAGGTGGTATGGAACATTTTGTTTGTTTGTGATAACAGCGTGTCTGATGAGAAATGACTGCTTTGCTGCTGTTGGAAGACAACAGTGAACAGATTGGCAAGAGAGTGTTTGGAGGTCAAGTTGATTTTCTGGCCCTTGATTATGTGCAACCAGACCTTTCCTTTACTGCTGTCAGCATCACTTTTTTCAATTTGTCGTTGTTGTGTCCCAAAACCATGGTACACAGTCTGCAGGGTATTGTCTGTGTGTGTGTGTGTGTGTGTGTGTGGACACATTCCTGTGGGTACATTAAGATATGATATAAAGAAATCAAGACACGATAGACATTTCATACTAAGACCCAAGGTTTCTGCGATAGAGTGAATATCATATCAGATTTTGGACCACATTGCTGCTTAATCGCATCAACTCTGCCAGTCCTGCCAGTGGGTTTGTCATTGCCGTGCAGCCGAGTTTTGTTCAAACCCGCAGAACTTTATTTGAAATTCTAGTGGAGATCCCAAGATTTCTAAAGATCCCAAATATATCCTGCTAAATTCCAGGGAAATGTGTATAAAATGATGCAGAAGACATGTAGGTATTTTCTATTTAATGTAATGCTGCAGCCATAAAACAATGGCAAGTGATGTAGCTTCAATGAAGCTGCAATCAGCAGATACACAATATGCATGTTACACTGTCCTACAATAAGAAAAAACAAACAAACAAACAAACAGAACAGGTTTTGAAGCTACTTAAGGGGAAATTTAAGGGGAAATCATAGTTCAAGGGGTTAAGGGGTTAACTCTTTAATGCTGCAAGATATGGAGTGTATATTAATATTGTCCATCTGTTATGTGAAGGCAAATATGTTGACATAGAAATATCTTCTTATTAATGAATTAATTAGCTTAATTAATTGTCTTATTAACATAACTGGCTATGTTCAGTGTATCATGGTGATAATGGTGGGACGTTAAGCGGCTGAAGTGCCTCTTGGTTTACTTGTAATGTAAATGCTCCCTAATAAAATTTTGCTCTTGACTGATCAGTCAACTTCATCTGCGGTGATCCACTTTGCATGTTTCTCTTGGCAAAGCAGAGTGAATTTAATTAGAAACATGCTAAACAGGTGAATATCAGGTGTTTCAACAACAAATCATCTCGAATTGTGCTAACTGGATGTGGCTATTAAGCTCATTCACAAAACCACAGTTGTACGTGGTTTCTAACTGAACACTTTAACTTACATAGTGTTGACTGATAGCACGCTCCATGCTAACACTTTGGCATACACTATGTTGAGTGATAGTATGCCACTAGCATTATCCAACCTAGGAAGACTGGCCTTTTTTTTATGAGGTATAGATTTTAAAAATGCATATGATGGATTCAGTACAGCTGATGCAACTGCTGCTATGCAGTGAGTTTAGCTGTACACATTCTCCCATCCCCATCCTTCACTTTGAGTGGAAACAATGAAAATAATTTGTAGTTCAAAACAGCATGTAATTTTTGTCATTTTCATTGTACATTTTACCAATTTCCTACACACAAGTGTCAGATGTAGCCAGATATATCATTTAAAAAAATCTTACCATTTAGCTTTAGAGCTTCTACAAAGTCCTCATTTTCCTCATTGTTTGAAATGATGCTAGCTAATGTGTGTAAGTACTTCCATGTTTTGAATGTACAGCTTTTCGGTCGTAAATCTAACTGACTTTTGACAATGTATGTCTTTCTGAGCTACACTGTCATTTCACACAATAGAAATAACTATTTCTCAAACCACAACTCACCACAATGTATTAGTTCACACAATAGCCCTACCATTTAATCAGTAAAAATATGCCATTGAAGGCTTTTGTCTCCCTGCTGTCTTACAGTGTTTGTTATCTAACCTGTTGAAAGTTTAATGATCCTGTGGGAAAGTTGGGTCATCATGACAGCAGGGAAATCAGAACTAAGAATAGAGACAAAGTAGAGTCTAGTAAAGCAACAGCACATAAGTAAAGATACTGTGTTTTCAGTGACAGATTTAAAGATTGATGCAGATGTGGCAGTGTGCACAGCTGTTCACATTATCAGTGTACAGATGAAAGAACAAATATACACACGGGTGGAAATATTGGGCACAAATGGTAACATTACACAAAGAAATGCAGTAACACCAGTTCCTAACTAGTGAACGAGCGATTGAGAGAGCAAAAACTGATTCCTAACTGGACGCGCTGTAAACAAGCGACCGAGCTTAATAGGACACGATGTAGAAAGTGGTCCAGCAGAATGATCCAGTCACATTCTGTACAGGCTTTGTGCCTTTTTTTTTTTTTTTCTCCTCAGATAATCATCATGAGTAAGTAGCATTGCTTGCTAACTTAATATTTTTATGTATATACTGTATATCATCTACTGTATCATCTATCTATCTATCTATCTATCTATCTATCTATCTATCTATCTACCTACCTAGCTAGCTAGCTAGTCACTCCAAGTGCTGACCAATAAAAACAGTCTGGAGGCAGGACAATGGCAACGACAGTTTGCTCAAATAGAGACATATCGAGCGATTTTTGAGTGCTGTGCGACGTTGTGCGGTCTTGTCATTGTCGCTCATAGCAAGTTAGGGTTAGGGTAACCCTAACCCTAACCTTAGCATTTCATGTTAGCTTAGCATAAACACTTGAAGCCTACAGGAGTCATTAGCCTAGCTCTGTCAAAGTGAAAAAATAAACATTACAGAAACTGAATC
>OMKZ01052605.1:0-10103 GCA_900302535.1 Neoniphon sammara
GATATCAGAATTTTGAACAAATATGGTGTATCTCTAGCATCTCCATGAGTGGGCACGGGACATGCTTCTCTATTACAGCCCCACTTTTTGATTTAAACTGATAAGATGGCCGCATCTTTACATAAAATGTTGCATAGTGCAGCTTTAAGGCAACCATCAAGCTGAAAAGCAGGTGGTTCTGCAGCACAGCCCTGTTACCTACCTATCTGCAGTGTCACCTGTACTACTTCCGAAATCCCAGCAAAAAGCACGGCACATCCAAGTTGGACCTTGTTCGACTTCAAATGCACTTAAGTTCTCCAAAATCTTGTGATGAACCCTGATAACAGTGTGAAAGAAAACAGTAGAGACATATAAACTGGAGTACAGCATAGGGGGAAGAGAGATTACTGCTAAGACTGTGTATCAAATGATATTTAGATAAAGGGATTCTGCCCTCAGCCTGATGCTGACCACATTTTGCTGCTGATGTTTTTAGTGATTGTTAACTTTTTCATCACTCATTCTAGATAATTTTTAACTCTATTATTTTCCAGTTAGTAACTGTCCAGTATTCAAACAGCATTCATATATCCTGGGATTTTCACTGCTCTGATCATGGGGAGAAAAAATGCCTTCTAAATCTGTGATAAATTCACTGTATTGCAGCGTCCACTGATCAGAAGGCACTGGACAGTTTTAAGATAAAACTTTAATGATCCCAGGGAGGAAATTAGGTTGTTGCATCAGCAAACAGGATACAGCATGCTATAATCCTGTCTGTACAGGGCTCATCGCACCAAGTATTTGCAATTTATTAATCACATTAGCTTGCCAGCAAGGTTAGCTTTTGCCAAACATTAACTATTTACATTCTGGGGCATATATTTGTCAAATCTATTGTACATTACAAGCATGAATCAAGCACAAATTGCATATTGTAGCTTTGAGTGGAAATATATGAATGAAAGTCTAACAAAAGATAATGGATCACAGGATTATTAGTGTGTGAAACTGACAGAAGACTAACTCTGGTAGGCAGGACAACACAGCATTGGAGGTAGGGACACAGTCCTTATTTCACCACATTTAAACCATGCAAGCTGAAAAGGAGCTCATTCCAATTAAAATAAGCATGGAACCATGGAGTGCTCTTAAAAGGATGTGTCATGAACGGGCATGCACACACACACACATGCACACATGCACACACACACACAATCCCAATTACTCCTGCGTTTGTCCACTGTCCATGTGATCGTACCATCTATCCACATTGTCTCCATGAGTTATTTTATTGTCCAGTGCTTTCTAATTATGATCAAGCTTCCATGTGAGTGCCTTCAGTGTCCATCCCACTGAAATGTTACGGAGAATTAGGGTTACGTTATGATACACTGTGTGTATACTTGATTGCTTGGACTTGATTGAATGCCTGACCATGTTTATACTGTATGTTTCTAAGCAATTGCCCCATACTTATTTCATGAATTAGATTTTCATAGAGAATCATGCATAGGGATTCATATAGCCCTTTATGAATGAAATATTTGAGATTTAATTTACATTGGGGCCAACCGTGTTCCAGGTATTGAGGATGTCTCTGTATGTTTGCTTCCTCTTTGACTGACAAGGTAAAAAGACAGTGGTAAAGGCAGCTCAAGCTTATTATCATTATCTGTGGAGTGTCTTGAGGCGGTGAATAGGTGCATTCAGCAGCTAGTTCAAAAAGAAAGAAACTCACTGAGCAGTCAGCTGAAAAAAGTAGTCGTCCACAGATGTGAGAAAGATTTTCAAGTAGTTGTTGTGTGTTGAATAGACTGCAGTAGGCTAGAATAGGAGTATAGAGCAGAATGCAGTGGCTTTCCGTGTTGCACAATTATGTGATTCAAGCTGTTAGAATATCAAGGTTGACTTTTGTACACTCTCTGTTCTTTTTGTTCCAGTCTGAACATAACAGATCAAAGTTTGCACCTTGGTGGCGGTTTAGATTTGATAGATCCAGCTCTGCTTCAGAATTTGACAGACACTCGGAATATAATTCTGAGTGTTATATTTTGACAGGCTCTTTTGACAGATATTTGCTGTCACTGTGGAGGGAAAGCGTTGGGGCAATCATATTTCTGTCTTGCCTCAGAAGACGCATTTCTGATAACAAATGTAATTGCAATATGGAGTAATCACATCCAGATACAATCTAGATGCAAGTCACATGAAATGGCAAAGGGTATACCAGGACTTTCTGGCATTACTGGTGTTACTTATCCATGTGTTTAAAATTGCTGGATCCATGTAAAATAAAGCATTTTCTGTAGCAAATATTACAACCCATTTACCCACATTTTACCGACAACCATGAATTTTGAGAAAACTTCATTACGTAGCAAATCAGGCCTGTAATCATGTCAAGCATATGGCCTCATATTGTCCCCTTTCCAACCTAAAGTTAAAGGAATACTCCAGCGTTTTCGGCAAAATACCCCTTTTCTGACTTATCCAGACTGAGACAACATGTTCGATACCATTTTCACCTCTATACGTCCACTGGTTTGGTTTTTATGGGTAGCATTTTGTGTTAGCTTAGCATAAAGACTTGAAAAAAAAATAAACCTTATGGCAACTCCAAAGCTGTCTTATTTACCTAATGTATCATGTGTATTTGAAATACACATCTTAGAATAGAAAAAAAAGAGAGAGAGAGAGAGAGAGAGAGAGAGACGTTTTAGGAGGTTAGATGGTAGGAATTATAACTGCTGAAGACTTGTGTTCAGTGACGACTCATTTTTTAGTAATTATGCAAATAAGACAGCGTCGGAGTTGCTGTAAGGTTTATTTTTTCACTTTGACGGAGCTAGGCTAATGACTTCTGTCGACTTCAAGTCCTTATGCTAAGCTAACACAAAATGTTACCTGTCGGAACCAAACCAGTGGACGTATTCTGGGTAAATCAGAAAAAGGGTAGTTTACCCAAAACGTTTGAGTATTCCTTTAAACATAATGAAGCCTCAAACTACGGTGGCCAACAGGTACAAACGCGCTGCATATTCAGACAGGCGCTGCAAATACAGAAACGCGCTGCACATAAGAAAACATACAGAAGGAAAATGCTGCAAACGCGCTGCATAAACAGAAACGCGCTGCAAATACAGAAACGCACTGCAAATACAGAAACGCGCTGCATATACAGAAATGTGCTGCAAATAAGAAAACAACTGCAAGAAGAAAACGCCGCATATCGAGTCATACAATGGAAGTGCTCCAGGCCTCCAGGGGCAGTGCTGAGCGTCCACCCGAGAGACAGACAATCAACGCGTGGAGCAGATCAGTGAATGAGAGAAGAAGAAAGTTATTGGTGGGGGGAAAGTTGGAGTCAGGAGAGGCTACATGAAAAAGTACATTGATTGTCTGTCGTTTTCCTTTTGCATCTGTTTTCCTATATGCAGCGCGTTCTGTATTTGCAGCACGTTTCTGTTTATGCAGCGCATTTGCAGCGTTTTCCTTTTGCATGTTTTCTTATATGCAGCGCTTTTCTGTATTTGCAGCGCCTGTGTGTATATGCAGCGCGTTTGTACTTCTCGGCCACAGTATCAAACTTATCTAACTCATTTAGATATAAGAATCATGACATGTACTAATAATGTAATCAGCTAAAATGACCACCTTGACCCGGCTCACTTTCTCCGTATGCTTTCCTAATTCTGTGATCACATGATTAGTTGTCGAGATATAAAGAGTGTTCAATCCATCCGCAGGCCAACTTACCCCTTTCTCCCCCGTTTCTCATATTGATTGTTACAGGTACTCCATTGACCGCCGCACTGACATGGACCGCCTGTTCAACGTCCATCCAGGGAACGGATCTGTCTTCCTGCTCAGGAACCTGGACAGAGAGGAGACTGCCTGGCATAACATATCAGTCATCGCCACCGAGTTCAGTAAGTTCAACCAGGACCAGGATTATTTGCTGCAATGCAGTGATACACTTGCTATAACATGGATGCACAGTAATAATGTACTGAGCTGGACAAGACTGTCTGGTACCACAACACGTCAGTCACAGTTACTCATACAGCAGGTAGATGTGAATTAAGTGTGATGCCATTAAATATAGAATGCAGGACTAGCTGACTGAGTAAATGTAAGTCCATGTTTGCAATATAATGCTAGGATATCAATTCCCTATTTATGCAATATTTTAGCTACTTAATAATAATAGTAGTAAGAGGACTTTTTATTTATAGAGTGCTTTTCAACACACTCAAAGATGCTTTACATTAATTACAAAATCCAAAATAAGCAAGAATATTTGAATACAACAAAAGATCCTTAATACTATTATCATATACCTACAGGTGGCCAAATATTGTAATGGAGGCTCACACAATAGAGGTTCTGAAACTTGTAAGGTGGAATACAAATCAACAAGTGAAGACAAATAGAGAAGTATGGGAGCAAGAAAGAAAGACAGAAAAAGAAGCAGATAATCAAGGTAGAATGGAGATTCAACATTGTCCAAGGATCCAGGTTTATGCAAACATATTGTGATACTCTTAGCATGTGGATCCCAACTCACAGTTTAAGAGATGACTACTTAAAACACACGTCATGTACTTTGACGTTAAGTGTCAGCACCACTCTTGCCATGTTATTATTTAAAATGATCCGTTCTGTCATGTGAAAACAGCACAGTCGCAGTTTGCTTTCATGGTTTCTGCTTGAATTGAGACGTGCTGTGAAAATTACAAGATTCTTTCAAACCCCACTGCTTGTGTGTCATACCAGAAATGTGGCCATTTATTTTTCCTTTCTTTCTTGAAAAATTGGCTTTTTGGTGATGTGAAATTTATGTTTAAGATGGTAGCCTGGAGTTTGGAAAGGCAACTTGTGACCAGAAGGGAGAGAAAGAAAAATGTGGGTGGTGAAAGTGAACGAGCAACTTGCTTCAATCCCTCATCAGGTACTGTCAAGGTGCCCTCAAGCAAGGCACCGAATCTCCAACTTCTCCAATGGAGCTGCTCAGTAGCCGTCAGTAGGAGACTGTTGTGGTTAGCTCCAAGTGTGACTGTGTGTGACTGTATGAATGCAAATCACGGGCATTGCACGGGTAGTGCTCATTCGACTTCCCCTGGTTAAATGAAGGTTAAAATAAAATCAAAATGTATTGTATTTGTTGTTTTCCTATGTATGAAGCATTACCTATATATTCCTTCCAGACAACCCCCGTCAGACCAGCCATGTTCCAGTCTATATACGCCTGCTAGACATCAATGACAACGCTCCCACCTTTGCCACCGTCTATGAGACATTTGTCTGCGAGAGGACAAAGGCCGGACAGGTACAGTATCTTTATGGCATCAGACTTCTGGAAGGTGGTGATTGAAAGGTTGTAGTTTTTGGTTATTATGTGGTAATGTTGAAAACTCGGTTCTAATTGGTCAATCAAGGCATCAGTTATTTTTTAATAATTGACTATTGTCAAGTTGCGACTTCATCATTGAATGTGTTTGTTCCAAATGAATGTGCTTCATGAAGCTTTGCTGCTGTGTGTTGTAGGCTAATTTTAGCAAGCTAGCTACATATACAGAAAGAAGTCAGGTCAGTAGCTGACCGGAGACACCAAACAGTGTCAAAAAGACGTTATGACTGCTAACCTCTGTTAACTATATTACTGGGCTCTAGCCACCACGGACAGGGAAACAACTTTCCTCCAATCCAGGCGACAGCATTGGATGAGTGCTTCCCCTAGCTAGCTTGCAAAGAGCTACTTGGCAACGTAGAAACATAAACACGATGGCACCACCCACCCTTGATTTTTTTTTTCTTCGCTTTTTCTGCTGACATTATGTCTGCCACAGTTCTTTGCATCTGTGTCAGTCATTATTTTTTGATAGAAGACCACCATGTCATGGATTATCCCTTTCTTGGTGAATCCGTGGATTTGGTAAAGAAATTCCAAAATAGAGAGAAAAAGGGTAATTGGAAGGCTAATTGCACTATAATGGACGGTTAATTACTTTTCCTCAACAAACCTTGTCTACTTCTACTTCTGATTGAATGTTGGTGCAAAATGGAGGCTCTAGAAAAAGCCCTTGCTCTTTGGGTCTAAGGGACTGAAACTAAAACCTTCACCACATTTTACATTTTCTGCTATCAAACTGTAGTGTAAATGCACTGTACATATCGGAAGTTGAAGTCACATTGTCTAAATTTGGCCAGTTATCCACAAATGTAAGAAAAATACAATACCAAATGACAAAATAAATCCAGAAAGTTCAAGACATTACTAGTAGCTCTAGGGTGGATTTTGAAATGTTACTTTAACTTTTAGCTTACACTGTTTATTGGCTAACTGTGAAAGACGGCATGCACAACATGAATAGGGGATTCATGCTTTTTTATGTCTTAGAGAATTTTTCAGACAATTTTCAACTTTCAACTTGAAAACTGCCCAATTCCATTTTTGTTTGTATTATACTCTCAGTGAAGATGATTTCCTTGTTAACCTATCAGAGTCCTGACATTCATCGTTTTTAATTAGCTTCCCCCTCAAGCTGTCTCATATTACAGACAGTAAAGCAGTAGCAGTACATAAAATATATATTTCCTAAGACTGGATATTTTAACCTACTAAAATTGAATGCAACTTTTAATAGCACTGAATGCTTAACAGCAAATTTATAAAGCTTTAAATAGTGTATATCCAGTAAGCAATACCTATTGCAATTGTTTGTTTGATATGATTCACCATTCACATGTATGAGACTAAACAAGTATAATGAAAGCATACATATACACACACATTCACTGCTCCAAACTTTGAAGCTGATTGGCTGATTGGTCCTTGAGGCCACACAGTATCTTCTTCTGTGGTGGCTGATGAGCTAATCCACCATGGAAGCTGTCAGGAGCTTTCACACATCAAGTATTATACACAAATACGATGACACACACTCACAGTCTCTCTCACACATACACACACACACACACACACAAATAAGCATGCGTTAATACAATAAATACAGAATATGCACATGTGCACGCATAACTGCACATTTATGCTTATACACACACACACACCACACACACACACACACCAAACAAACAAATCCTGAGCCTGAGGGAAACAGCAAAGGATATCTAGTGAACAAATAATGATGACTAACGTTGACGGACAGATGAAAGGGCAGAAGACTGAAAGGATGAAAGGATGGCAAGATGGCAGGATGACAGGGATGTGAGGAGACCAATGGCAGCAAGCCACCTCTTACTGAAGAATGACACGAGTTGATGATCTGTGTGTGTGTGCGTGCGCGGTGTGTGTGTGTGTGTGTGTGTGTGTGTATGCGCACACATGTTACCTTAATGTTTTGCATTTGCAAGCCCAAAGCAAATCCTCAAATCCATGGAGTCAACAAGATAATTATTGGCATGGATCCTTGTTAAAGCCTTCAATCTCTCTGCTAGTGGCTCCCATTGGTTTTAATGAGGAACTCTAACAATGCTAGCTGGCCACTTTAAGCCGGGTAGGTGAGGTGCCAAGGCAAAATCTGCTCCCCCACTTTGTTACAGTATCAGGTGAGGAAAAATAATTGACTGTAGATCAAAATTGGAGAATAAGCGTGGTTGCCATTCCACGACACTCAGTTTAATGTTTCTCAATCAAAGAGACGTCTGAGAAAAGGTGAATATAAATTCACCGTGCTTCCATTAGTGCCACTCAACGTGTGTGTGCTGTATTTATTACTATAATCAGCTATACTGATACTAAAATTAGATTCACTCAGCGTCTGAGTGAAACTATCTCCAGTAAGTACATATATTTCCCCCCATATGTCCACATTTGAGAAAAGCATTTTCAATTACATGGGCTTTGTCTGTGGGTCTTGAAGCATTTTTTAATCAGGGAAGACAATACCAGCTGTCAGTTTATTTGGTTAAAATAGGATTTGAAATATATATATATTATTTTTGACAGAGCCTTTGATACCTTATTTAGAGAAGATGCCAGTAAACCTGATAGCTCTGCCATTCTCTGCCAAAATGTCTTATAGAATAGACAGCGCAGCAATATGTCATAACAGTGTTCACATTATGAATGAAACCCCTGACTTCGAGATCATCTTTTTCAGCTCATTGATCCATTTTGTTTCAATGGGATATACAAGTTAATGGATGTTGGTGTTTTCTGGCAGCGTATCCAGACAGTGAGTGCTGTCGATGCTGACGAGCCGTCGGCAGGACACAAGTTCTTCTTCAGCCTGGCCCCTGAGGGAACCTACCGCAGCAACTTCAGTGTTCGCGACAATGGAGGTAAGTGAGAGCTGGACGGATTGGGTAGGCTACAGGAGGGTCAGCCACTTCGCCCCTCTAGCTTGTAGTTGACTGGCATCTTTTGGCTTCCTAGTTGGTAGCATGTCATTCACATTCACATAATAATATTAACTGAGCTTTTCTAGGCCATGGATGTCACATTTCTACACAACTAATTAAAAAAGTAGAGATACAAGTAGAGATACAACATACAAGGAAAACTGGTAATTCTAATTCTTGGTAAATTCTGCAACAGGACAGATCCTAGTAATATATCGATTTATACATTGTGTTGATTGGTTCTTTTTGTAGACACCTGGCCCCAAAATATCTCCGTTCCGGTTAACAAAAGAAAACTAGCTTAGCACTAGCATCATGCTTGATAACTGACCATAGCCTATATCAAATGCAAAATATAACAATAAAAATAAAATTAGTGGCCATATTGCACTACAAAATCATTCATTCATTGCCACAGAGTTTACATGCCGAGTGGATTCGCACAGCGTAACAGAGGTTTTAAACTTCAGCGCAACCGAAATAAACACATGAAAACTAGCTTAGTGTCCTGGTCCAGTTTTTTCTACCCTCTCCTGTTTTTTCTTCTTGTTTTATCCTCAGCCTGTATTTGAGGCCTTTATTTGTTAGTGACGACCATGCCCCCAGCCATTATTGGAGATGCAGCTTTCAATTGAATACTGGCTTTTATTTGAGGAACTCTTATAAAATGATATGACTTAGCTTATCAGGAAACCAAGGAATTCAAAATGAATTTTCTACGAGTGAAAGTCAGTGTCAGCAGGAGCAACAAGAAACGACCGCTTAGCAGGTCTATAAAGGTTACTACAACTGGCAACAAGGACGTATCGCAAATTAGAGGCTCTTAGACAAAGCAGAGCATGGACATGCTGAACCTTCTGTTGAGCAGAAAAAAAACAGGTAGGATGTAGCGCAAGCGGGAAGGACACTGATGATATGCATACGATTAACTGAGCTTCCCACTTCACTGCCCCAACCCAGATAACACCGCTGGCATCCTGACACGCCGCGCCAGCTACAGCCGCCTTCACCAGAGTGTCTACCTCGTTCCCGTGGTGATCACCGACGGCGACTACCCCATGCAGAGCAGCACGGGCACGCTCACCGTACGTGTTTGTACCTGCGACCGTGACGGCAATATGGAGCTGTGCAACGCCGGTGCCCTGACTAGCTCCGCTGGCCTCAGCACCGGAGCACTCATCGCCATCCTCCTCTGTGCCATCATACTGCTGAGTAAGTGGGGAAGATATATAGTTTGAATGATTTCACATTTATTGTAGAGTTGATCAAATATACACTGGTTGTCTATGGAAAACTTAAAGGCAAAATCCTACATAAAACACTGTTGAACACCTTAAACTTTGACTTAAATGCCCCCTTAAGTAGAAAATATCTATATCATTTTATATACATTTACCTGTAACTCAGCTGGACATATTTGGTGTCTTTAGATACCTTGGGATCTCAACTAGGACTTAAAATAAAGTTTTGTGGGTTTGAACAAAGCTCGGCTACGCAGCAATGAGAAACCCACGCGTGGGAGCGACAGAGTTGACGAAGTTAGCGATTTACATTGTGTTTCTGGTGCCATACAAGTTGTAATAAGTTACAGTTTCATTTATTATGTAACAGTTGTAATACTTCATATAAAAATTCAATTGATTTGTTAACATTTCATCATTTAAAGATGAAATAATGTATTTGTCTAAATTAGTAAACAGTGTAGGTAACTAATTAAGTACTATTTATTTAACCAGCCATACTAAATAAATTGT
>OMKZ01052609.1:7625-27005 GCA_900302535.1 Neoniphon sammara
GAGGAGGGGGGGGTTAATAGATGTCTACAGGGTTACATAAATCTCTCCTGCTGGCACACACACACACACACACACACACACACAAACATGCACAGGTGTACAAGCACATTCACAAGGCTATACAGAAACATACGGTGGCCCTGAGGTGCAAAAAAAAAAAAAAATTCAAATCAACAAACAAAACAATGAATCAAAACAAATCCAATTTCAAAGAACAAAAAATCACAAAATAACAAATTAGAGAAAAGCACAGTAATCAGAAAACACAATGTAAAGTCAGGAAGCAAAACAATTCATTGCAAAAAAAAACAAAAAAACAACAAAGTCATGAAGAAAAGCAGCTAATGATGGAGCACAATTCAGAAAACAGCACAAAGTCACAAAGTCAAACTGGAGCGGCACTCAAAGCGATGCTACACTCGCACCGCTTGTATGTGACGTGATCTGAGTGTCTTGAAGCAAGGTATCACACATGGCAATCATGTTTTACAAAGTGGAAAGAGGCTGATTGAGTCTGACGTTGTGGCAATAGTGTTCAAAGTTCAAATTTAAGTCATAAAGGACTTAATACAACCATGGGACACACATTAGCAAAGACAGAGCTTAGCCTACCTGCCACCACCAGCCTTAGACTCCCTAGAAAAAAATCTAAATTAGGAAAAAAAAAAAAAAAAAAAAAAAGGAAAAAAGGACACCTCACCAGGACACCTGAGCATGCAGGTGTCCTGGGACAAACATGGACATGCACAGAGACAAGAAGACAGATGATGCTGTAGAACATGAGGCCAAAGTGACCTAAAAGAAACGCTGACAGGAAAAGCACAGAAACATTATGGGAGTCGGATTTCAAGGATGACTAATGATCTCAAGGATAATTTAGTTTAAAAGTTTGTTTTCTCTCTGATGAGCCAAACAGTAGGCCTATATTTAGGCCAATAAACGGTATTAACTTTGAAAACATTTTCTCTTATTAGGCATCATTAAGGTTACTTTTGCATTAAAAATATCTGCATTATTAAAACAACCCATGATGTCAGATGCCAACAATGGAATCTTAATAGTGGTTTTTCTGTTCATCAACAACCAGACTTTTCCTGGCACCAAATCAGTATGTTACCATAGAAACACATTGACATCAGCTGAATCTGCAGGAAAGTTTGTGTGAAGTCACTGAGGCATGTTCAGGTACTGCTAGCTGCTATTGCTAATCTATTTGTAAGCACACACGGGGCAGTTTAACACATTTGGAAGCCATAATAAGAAACATAAAGCTCCTTAAACCCATGTTATAGTATCTTCTAATTTTTTTAAATTAAATAATATTTTTTATTAATTGTTATTTCTAAAAGCAACATAGTTACTAAACTAGTTATTGGAAATATAAATCAGAAGAACTACAAGTTTTGTGCTGATTCATGTCAAGTTGTAAGGCCTATCAATAGAAATTGTATAATTGGAAGTTGGGAATATTACCCTGAGAGATATAACCATGTAAAAATGATAATGTGTCATTATCATTAATTATTATCATTAGTCTAACTTTTTTTTTTTTTTTTTTTTAACATAGGACTTCCACCTAACCTCAGTGTATGACTACTTTACCACTGGACTTAATCTGTGATTCCCACACACTTCAGGACCCTTTCATATCTAGGGCCAGAAATATCAAACATGCTTCATATTATCGAGGCAGCACACATCAGTTTGCGAGCCAACTGGCTTAAAATTGAATCTGCAAAATGCCTCACACTACTAATAATCCTCTGGTGTGTCTCCACCCTTAGAAGACTGAATCAACACGGAAAACAACTTGTCAAGAACATGATAGCTCTTTTGATGCCCCACTCGTACCAAACAATAGCTCTATTTGCTTGAAATCCTGCCCGTCAAACTTAATGACGGGGAAATATCTGAGCTGTTTGGGGAGACTACTGACTCATAATGATTTCCAATAGCATCAAAACATAAGAATTTTTCATTTTTCATCCTCACTAACTTACACCCCTGTCTTCAAATAGTCAAAGCCCTCTGTTTCAAAGTCATGTCTCTCTCCATCTCTCCTTCCTGCTGCTACTCAGGAGCTTTGTGTTACAGACGTCACCAGACTTCAGTCAGGCCCAGCTCAGGTATAAAGAGCAAGCTGATTTCCAATTGTTGCCTTTGAAAGAGCCCCTAAAAACCTGATGAGAGACTTACAGCAAGTGTTTAGAAAATAAAGATGCTGTTATAGGCGTTTTTACTTCGCCATTTGCCAGAAACCGGTGCGAGAAAAATGTACAAAATGTACAAAATGTATCAAATTTAAAGCTATTGCTCTGAATTGATATATTGTCCTTGTCACGGCGGCTATAAATCCCCTGTGTTATTTGAAATGCACCAATCAGAGCTCTGCTATATACAATGCAGATTCCATGACAGACAGGTAATCCATCCACATGTCCTCAAATCTCCAATTCCCTACGCTGTTTGAATCGCCCTGATCGCAGCCGCACTCTGCAGACTCAGCGACAGACATGCAATCCAGCACCTGTGACAGTAATAAAAGGCTCCCTCCCTTCAGCTTTCCTCTCACCTACCTTTCCTGTCAATTACAGCTCCATGGATAGATGGAAAACTGCACGTCTCAGCAGTTTGAGAGCTCTTTTACTTGAACATTTCCCAAGGTTTAGATTGCAAAGTCATATGAAAAGCTTGCAGTAGTGGCATTCGATGGCGATTCCCTGTGGGATGTAAGGGCATATAAATGGCTGCTTTTAAATCCTAAGTGAACATATAAAGACCCTGGAGTCAAAAATGGCCCTTAGGCCCTGAGAATGCATGAGTAGGGTTGAGGAAAACAAGGAAAAGTGTTTCTGTAGGAAAAGCAATGAAAATGAAAATATGCTCTTCTCTTTCAAAAGAACCTTTAAAAAAACAGTTTCACTGTAAAATTAACCCCCACACTAAAATATTTCACTTAAAATATTCCTCTTAATGAGAAAGATAGACATTTCAGTCAGAAGTCTGTATTTCCCTTATTATCAATGATCTTATTTCATGGAAGGGAGAAAAAGAGAGGAAGATGTAAAGGAGTATCTTTCCATTTTATAAAGTGTCTCATCTCTGGTAGTAAATCTTCAGAATGAATTGCTTCAACCTTATTAAAATAAATAAATAAACAAATAAATAAATAAATAATCATGCTGGAACTGTAATTGCTGGGTTGAAGATTCAGGATGTGAATCAACTGCATTCATTCTCTGTAATATATACAAGCATTTTGATTTGGTGCATATTTGCTACATATATCACACTACACAGACTTCATGCAGTAGACAAATAAACAAAAAAAACAGGACTGGCATCTGTGATGCAGGTCAAAAGTTAGTTTCATTATTTACTGGTACTTGAAAACAAAAAATGAAAGAAAGAAAACTTAACTCAACCTAAAGACAAAAAAATTACAAACACCATAAATACCTACATGTATGTTCCCATTGTAATTAACCTATAACTGATATGTATGATTAAATAGCCTAAATATCTCTCTGACAAATAATGTTTACTATTTCTGCATGGCATTGTTAATTGTGTTTATTACCCACATAAATAGCTTCCCTGTGTTAAATCAGGGACTGTCCAGAAGGCTAACTTAAATTGAGGAATTGATTACTCTGTCAATTACTTCTCTATTGTTCTGTGTGCATTAAACAAAGCTCCTATTTACATTTAATAGCGGGTCTGTGTATTTAAACCTAATTGGCATTGATTCCACGCAAAGAGGTTGGGGCCCTGCCCATAACACAGTTGTTCCTGCACTACTTGACAGTCAATTACAGCTTTATGAATAGAGCTATGTGGTTAGCATCTATCAACATAGCCCCCCCACAACCATCACCACCCGTGAAGTTTGCTTATGATTTAAAGTCCACGGGTAGCTTGCCATGCAATTCCCCCCTTTCTTATACAAGCTTTTCAGTTTAGAACCTTATTTACACATCATGACGGAAGGAAATAACGAGAAATGTTTGTAATCTACCACTCCGGCTGGTCAGGGGGTTATAAATATTTAAACAAGCCCAACCGATTTTCATTACCTACTAGCTCTATCCTGCCTAACAAAGCAATCAGGACTTGCAGTAGTATGGGGCTGCCAGTCAACCGCCTTGTTTACAGACCATACTGAGTGTATGTGTGTGTGCATGTGTGTGTGTGCCACTGTAGTACCACCAGAATGACAATTACTGGGCTTTTTGTGTGCCAAAAGTGAACTCAATAAAAGCATTGCCCCAGCAGCTAGATTCTCCAGCTCCCTCTTTTTTTTTTTTTTTTGCAGCTTAACACTTAAAAATGGTGTCTGGGTTTTTTGGGGGGGGGCAAATATGAATCATTGTTCAGGGTTTTACAGGCAAATTTTTATATTGCCATACCACATGGTCCTCATCCTTTATTCTAATGCATACTGGGGGCTTAGTGGACAAGATGCATGCACAAGTTCCCAACATTTCCAATCTGGTTTCCATCCAGATGACGTACTGTTTCATGCACTCCCCCAACCACAAACATACCACTTTTCTCCTACTGAATACTATCAACTATGATGCAGAAATGTCATAAAAATATGGATATTGTGCAAGCTATATTATGTTGATTGATACAATGAAGATGGCTACAATTTCCACCTTCTGCATCCAAATCCCCATCCATCAATTAGATCAGGACATCCCATTAACTCATTGATTCAAAATTCAGAATCCCATCTGATAGATCCTTTGCCTTTCATGGCAGAAGGGGTCAGTGAACAAGAGCTGGACAGAAATGAACTCTGATGTAAATGTGCGACTATCATTTCTGATTTTTCTCACCGAGGGGATGACTGATGACTGTTTTTCTGCCCGACTGCCACTGTGGGTTAAGACAAGGAGCTTTATGATGCATGGACATCCTTTGTAACTAATTAACCTTCATACCACACTAATTAATTAGATTCCAGCAAGGTCAAGCTTTCCAAATGGGACAATTAAGCACCTTCCTCTTTCCACAGCAGAGCACCTAACAAAGCCTGGGCATCAGATGGGGGTCTGAGCGATTCACTTTAAAGAGCTTTTTCAAATGATTTACTCAGAAAAAAGATTTGTTCATACTTCATGCAGTGTGGTAAATAGTTTTGAACCTTGCACTTGCAGTGACCGCAAATGTGATATCACTGTGCAGAACCTCTTTAGAGGGCCAGTAATGTCCTCTCTCTGTTGTGCAAGGTCTTCCAGACATGACTAACTTTGGCAAACATACACATTTAGGAAATCTATTCAGAATTGTAAGTAATAGATGTGATAACTGGGGGAGGGCCACAGATAATGTGGGGAAAAATTTGTTGAGACTGGATTTAATCCACTTTCCAAGAAAAATAATAGGTTTCATGTCAAATTCAAAGTGGTGGAATCATGATGGAAATGAAAATCAGTGTATGTTAAAGATTCTCTGTGGATTCTGTGGAAATAAAAGATGTTATTAGCCAAAATGTAAACTTTCTTGTTATCGTGCCACCATTTGGCCAATCAGTGTATTTATTTATTTATTTATTTATTTATTTATTCATGTATTTATTCTCAAATGCGCAAGAGTTTTGCAAAAAATGTAATGCTGTCTTGCATATTTCCATTTGTGGCACTTTCTGACCATGTAAACATGTAGAGTGCAATCCACTGCAACCTGACACACGTTTAGCCCAAACACAAACATTTATATGAATTTTGGTTACTAACACATTTGGGTTTTTAAGAAATTGTGGATTCCTGTGAAGTGCGACTTCTTTAGTGACCAACGGCTAGATGCAAATTTTTAGGAGAATTTGATCAAAAAACAAACAAAAGGATGGCCTGATGGTGAGGCTACAGAGAATAACCAAATGCTGGCTGACACACTTCTGGGCAAATCCCAAATACGCATGTGAAATTTGAATGTTCTAATTTGAAGCATTCAGGCATCAAACCTCACCTCCTGTTTGTATGTCCTTACTGTTCATTTGTGTACCAGGGCCAAATGATTTAGATTTTCTCAAGTCTGAGTTATGGGCTTAAACAGTAACCAAAGCCCAAACCCAAATCTCTGTGAAGCCTGATATCTAATGGTGAAAAGCATTTTGGTCTGTGGTGGCAGGTGATGTCACCACCCAAAGAGAACAGCAGGTGGTGACATCAGGTGGTGACATCACCTGCCAACAAAGACCAGACTACCCTACTTTTCACCATGAGAGGACAGGTTTCACAGAAGTTTGAGTTTGGGATTTGGTTACTCTAATCTGGGTATATGCTATGGGTAAAATGTAATGGAGATTACATCAACTTTGCCAGAGGAAACTAAAACTG
The DNA here is from genome assembly GCA_900302535.1 of Neoniphon sammara. Lineage (NCBI taxonomy): Eukaryota > Metazoa > Chordata > Actinopteri > Holocentriformes > Holocentridae > Neoniphon > Neoniphon sammara. The sequence goes on from OMKZ01052609.1 coordinate 13,973, forward strand.
GAGTATGTTGTTTTGAAATGTATTGTAATTAACATATGTTGGAAGTAACACAAAGTACACACACACAACACCTGTTTTTGCAGTGAAGGTTCTGTAGGGTAATGAAATACACCAGTAAAGGAAGGGTGAAGAAAAAATAGTTCCTTTTGCCTTCCAAAACACAGAGTTGAACTAAACAGACGATAAACATGCTCTTTACAAAAACTAGTGTTTTAGCATGTTGGATAATGTGGGGATTGGAGCAAGCTGTGTGTGTGTGTGTGTGAGGAGGCTTCAACAACACATTAGAGATTTCACTAATGACAGTGGGAGGGGCAAGGCAGTAAACATTAACGCACATTTTTATTTTCCTTCAAATGCCCAAAAGTTCTATTATGAAAAGCCATCATGAAGGAGGACAACATGAAAATCAAGGAATTAAGCTTACACGGGTGCACACACACTCACACACACACACAATCCTGTACATGCATGTGTACATATGTGCACACATACATGCATATGCATAAACATACGTTTAAGTGTGTGCCTCTGCCACACATACACAAACATGCAAACACAGACACACACACACACATACACACACACACACACACACTGGGGTAGGTATCATTTAAAAAGCCTATTCCCCCTGAAGACTTGAGCCCATCTCTGACTAACAGTGTGGAACCAGCCAAATGTGGCAGCCAACTGTTCCCCTATCCTCAGGCTATCCTTGGACTTGGCCCGAGTACAACATATATTCAGTGAGGTGTGTGTGTGTGTGTGTGTGCGTGTGTGTTTCTTTATGTGTGTATATTTTTGGGGGAGAGAGAAACAGAGGGAAAGAAAGAACGGTGTTGCTGGTGAGAGAGATAATACAGTTAACTTGAGCACCACATTTATTCATTCGTGCGTGTGTGTGTGTGTGTGTGTGTGTGTGTGTGTGTGTGTGTGTGTGAATGTGAGCGAGAGACAGACAGAGAGAGAACACTGGGTGGCATAGCATAGAGTTTCCTCTATTTCTGCCACCTGCCGTCCATGCATGCATGTATTGCAGACTTGTGGATGCGTGTTTAAGGTCTTCCTATAGTAATAATGTTTTCTGTGATATTATGTATGACAGTGATGCAAAAATATATTTGTGTGTCTTGCATTGCTGACATCAATGAAATATCCATAATAATAGCGACAAATACACTTTTAAGTATTCTATTATGGATGTACTGCCTGAAAAACGTTCCTCAAAGAATGAAAACAAGACTTAACAAGAAAGATCACTTGCTAGTTCCCTGGTTTTCACAATTTTTCATTATATAATTCATCTGTAGTCTTTAGCAGGTGAGAAATATGTGCTGGCATTATGTTAGTTTGGGTCAGTTTCAAGTTTCAACCTTTATAGTTTGTCACTCAGCACCTCCCAACATCTCGCAACATCTCCCATCTTCCAAAAAATCAGAGAGATCATCATTTAGTGTTATTAAAATTCAATTATTCATATTCACACACTCAGCGTGCATACGTGCATGCATGCAGGCTTAATTGTATATGTGGACATGCTTCTGCTATATTAGTGCGCCTGTACATGCATGTGTATCCATCCATGCATGTATGTGAGTTTGTGTGTGTGCGTGTGTGTGTGTGTGTCCTAGGAGTCCTACTGTGTACTTGACAGAGATTAATAAGTTGAGACGCCATCTTGGGACAACCATGGGGCTGTGGACCCTATATTTTACTAAACCCCACATAAATAAAGCCACAGGGTGCCATTTGGTTGGTAAAGACAAAGGTTCTTTACATACTGTAGGTGCACTGGAAATTAAGGAGTGCAAGGGGTGATGGCACAGACAGAAAGAAAAATCTGTTTGTGTAAAAGAGTGAAGACAGAAGGAAATAAAGAAACAAAGAAAGAAAAAGAAAGAGCATGCACACAGAAATAGAAAGTGGTATCATTCCCATGTCACTTGGGTCACTTTGAGAACCAGTTCCTGCCAGATGGCGTTTTATTATTTTTTATTTATTTCTGGGGAGGAATGCAGTTCGATGGGACGTCTGGTGAGAACATTTCTGTGATGTACCCTGGGACAAATGAAATGCTGTAAAGAGTGCAAGGTTAAAGAGCCTATTACACCTTCTGCTTGGATCAGACTTGGCATGAAATTAGCACTGCAGTTCTTATCACCCTGCCTTTTAAAATGAGATTCAATTCTACAGCACACCATCCACTTTGAGCCATAATACTGCATTTTCCCTGACTCAGGCAGTTGTATACTGACTGAACCCATTCTGCCCTAACACTAAAACACTTTTTGCATTTTAATTGTTCTGTAACAGTGGTACACAATTTTCTATAACATGTGGGGCGTATACATTTTAAGATGTCCTTATAAAACGTATCCTCAATCAGATTGAAACCTATTCTATGTGTGTGAAAGAGAGAAGGCGGGGGGATGAGAGAGCAAGCTTGTATTATATTCACTCATTCACCAGGGAACCCCAGCAACACAATGCTAAGGCCCATACAGACAAAATGCCCCATCCTCAGGTGTAATTTATTAAGGGGGTGATGGTAGATAATATGAATGCCCCGGCTCGCACAAGAAACAATGTGTTATCCAATTACCATTACACACAGGTGGCACTGCTAAGGCCTGAGATTAATGATACACCTGTTTGGTCTATATGGAGTACACATTAAAAGCCAATGCCTTGCATGTATTAGAGCTTATTAAGAGGGAGGCAGGGATGGAGAGGGGGGAGAGAGACAGAGAGAGAGAGAGATGAAAGCTTATTTAGAAATGAGGGAGTGAAAGGCGAAGAAAAGAGGAAAGAAGAGGAAGAGATAGAGAGAGAGAGAGAGGACAATGAGAGCGAGAAGACAAGACAAAGAGAGATAAGGCAGAAAGAGGGCTGGAAGGAGAGAAAGAGAGTAAATAGTTCATCAGACATTGGAATAGTGTTCCCGGAGAGCACACTAAATTAGTCAGATATATGTGAATAGATGCCACATGGTGTAAATTATTATCATAGAGACCATTGTGCTGAATGTACAATAAATTAATGTCGGTTACAGAGCAGAGTTCATGCACTACACAATGAAGAAGCATGCACATGGAGGGGCATTTATCTCCTGTAATGACAAGGAGGCATTACAACTAATGTCATTAACACACACACAGATATGTACACACACACACACACACACACACCAACTCACCACACACACGCACATAGGATGGTTTTTCACATTAATTAAAGTAAAATAAACTAAAAAATAAAAATGAATGAATGAATGAATGCCATCCATTGACTTTTTTAATTTTGAAATAAACTTGTCACTAACACCAGAATTCACAAGTTCATATAAAAAATGCAAAATGTTCCTAATTAATAAAGGGTCAATAAAACCAAAACCATGTAAAATGGAGCATGAAAAGTGAGCGAATTTATGGATAACAGACCACAGATGATAGAATATTCTCTTTTTTGCACTTACACTTTTAGCTCGTGTCGGTATTAATAAAGTCACGACTTGTTTTAAAATGAAATGCAAATATAATCAACATCCCATCCACCAAATTACACACTGGTTATGACAGAAGCTCCTTTCTTCCTCCACTGGCTTCTTCCAGACTATTAAGAAATGACTGATATGGAGGAGTGACAGCAATCCAGCCTCTATGACAACCTGCTATCATTACGGTATCAAATGACCCCTCAGGCTATGTTATCACCACCGAGTGTCACCAATTACTAAACAAAGATAAGTTGTAATAGCCAAAATGTACATTTATACTCTTTGTTGTCAAATGTTAATGTTGCATGGAGGTCATTTGGGCGCGCTTTGAGTCTGTTTTGGGGCGTTTGATGGACTGAAATACAACAAATTGCACAGTGAAAGGATGGCACAGTGGTGCTAAAGCAAAACAAGCAGGACCATTATTATTAGTCATAAAATAGGAATAAGAAGCCAAGATGTATCCTATTGGGATTAGAGTGCAGCTGTAATTTTTCAAGCTGAAGCCTGCCGTAGGTATGTCCAGCTAACCGTGCCCTGAGGTCTGAGGCTGGGTAGATTTGAGATAAGTGCCCCACTGAGCTCCTCAGACACCTCCCCATGAAGTCAAAAGTTATCCTCTAACTATCCGTAAGACAGCTCCAAAGACACATGAGGTCTGATTATCACAGTCACCTTTATTCACAGCACTAAGAGGGCATTCATGATGCCAAGATCTCAGGTTGTGCTCAATTAAAGGAAAAATCCACCCTAAAAGATGCCATTGAAAACAGTTCTAGGCTGCACAGCTGTTGTATTTGGCATTCCAGGGTTCATTTTCCTTGTTGGTGTTGTATTTTTCTTAAATGATGTGATGTCATGCTGAGATTTCCAGTGGGATGGATAGATAGATAGATAGATAGATAGATAGATAGATAGATAGATAGATAGATAGATATTAAAAGGATTAATAGAACATTTAAACTATCTAAAATATCAACAGGAAATGTAACATTTGGTGTCAGTCCCCAAGAAAAGGCCATAGTCTTCTTTCTAGACTCACTATTTTGCAGTAAAATCTGATGCTTTAACAATATAATCCTTTGTAGAAGTGGCAGAGATACCAATTTATTAACATTAACAGTGGACTCTACAATCCATATTTTAGTATGGTTTGAGTGGGGGGGGGCAGCTCCTTTTTTTTAAAGGACTTGCCCTCTGGCCCCCTTATTATTGCTATCACTATTGTTTTTGCTCTCTCTATGTAAAACTAACCGTTTGATACAACACGTCCAGGCAAATTCTCTGTCATTCTAGGAAATGAAGGAAATCACTATGTGAAGCTTAAGGACAGGGGATAAATGGTTATATGTATTTCATCACAAAATAATTTATGGCATGCAGCAAACATCACAGATTGTTGATATATAACAGCGCAGGAGTATCTTGGGGTGGAATTTCTGATAGTTTGTGCATCTGTACTCACACTCTGTTAAGTGTGTGTAGTGTGTGTATTATCCTACACACACTTGGAGACACACTTCTTTTTTTGGACACACAATATCTTCCCTTGGAATAAATCTGGCAAATATTGAGGGGAAAAAGGCCACAGTCAAAATAAATTCTGAACATGAACAAGTTAAGATGGTTTCTTTATTATAGTTAAATTCTCATATGAGTTATATAATTCTCATATAACTGTTATTCACACCATTTGCCCCAGCCTACTATATTGTATTCTATCACACACACCCAAAGTATAACATTCATCCTGCACAAATTAAACCAATTTCTTTAACTGATTATCATTATCGGTGTTACAATGATAGTAACCATCCAAAAAAGTGATCACCAGCAGCCGAGGATAGAATGAAAGCTAGAGGTAAAATCTGAGAGAAATAAATGAACATGTTGGGCTTTTATGTCATCAGTAACGTATTCCTCATTATCCTTTACTCATTTCAAAAGTAATAATGTTATCATACTCAGTACTCCATGGCAGCAGTCATTTGTTACACTCCTTGCTACATCACAATTTAATTTCTATCCTCTCTTAACTTGTTTAGCTCTCCTGTGTGAAGTGACCACAGCACAGTAAACAAACAACATGCACACCTCTCGTTCTTGTCTGTATTTTTGCTTCAGAAACTCAAACAGTGGAAATACTTTTTTTTCTGTCATTTCTCATCTAGGCTATCTTCGTGCCCACATCAATGGAGAAAATGACTGATTCTGACAAAACAAATTGAGGAATGGGGTTGTAAGATTATCAATTAATTAATTAATTAATGACTTTTTGATTGGTAACTAATATTCTCACTAATATTGGAAAAAAAACATTTTTACTTATTGATCTTCACTAAATATGTACTTATCACCTTTTTGTCGGTCTAAACGTCAGTCCTTTCATTTTACAAATACCAAAACACTCACTAATTCTTGCCTTTTCCTTATATTGTAACATACTGTGTGTGAATCATGTTTTAGGGTGGATTTTTCCTTTAACAGCCAGGATGGCGGTCAATGGATGAATGAACCAGTGTCTCAGACTGCTCTCTGGCTTCCCTCATGGACCTGCAGTGACAAATATACAGTCTGGCTAATCGTCAGAGGAGTGCACTTGCTATTATACACTCCACAGCCCCAGAGGGAGGGTCAGAGAGAAAAGAATGGATAATTTGCTGATCCGGACATATTTTCTCCCTTTTGCTGTGTGTGTGTGTGTGTGTGTGTGTGTATTATGAACACGTGCTGCAAAGAGAGAGAAGGAGAATAAATGACTGATAATAATACTGATACAGATAATAAATGGAGATGAACATAGCAGGACCTCCGCTCCCTTCCTCTGTTTTTCTCAATTTTTCTCTCTCCCACTGCCAAATATATATTGATTTCCATGCATATTTATAATCCAGGCTGAACCAGTGGGTCCCCAGTGTTTTTAGAGGGGATAGGTGTGCTTTGTGGAGCAGAATCAACAATATCGAACACACAGAGAATCCCTAATCCCCTCTCTAAGGCCGGATGATATAAAGCATTCATTTCTAACACTAGTGTTGTTTGGACATTGTGTACCTTGGGCGTGATGTAAGGTTGGTTTGTATCCATTATGTTGTGCTCAAATATTTATTCTGTTCTACTGTTACACAGTTGCTGTTTTCTTTTTTTTCTTTTTCTTTTTTTTTGTTCTTGCATCCAATTAACTTTCTGCATTATTTCTTCTTCAAATTTCAATGATATTCACTTTGAGCCTGAAGGCTCACATGTAAAATATGATCAGCCGTATTTTAATACGCTGTGTTCGATATATTGTCTTGTATGTTATTCTGTTCAACTGCAGAAAATCATTCATTTTTTTCTTTCAGTCCTGTCTCCATTATCTATCAGCAAACACATTTGGCTGAAGCCTGCGGTTTCATTAAGTGTCCTATTCTATTCTATTCTATTCTATTCTATTCTGCATGACATCTGTTAGTAGCTGTGACTTCATGTTTCCATGCATATGCGACTTCTTACACTCACAGCACTTTTAGGCTTTGCGCTCACAGGGGAGACGTGGAGTGAAAATAAGAAACAGCCCCTTTCAAGATGCCAAACATGATTTATTATCCTTTAATTCTGTGCGATTAATCCTAATTTTGCATGATTATATTCTACTTCCCTCTGCTTTAACCTCCACTATTCTGTTCATTTCTCTTCCACATGACATTCCTAGCAGACATGACTTCACCGGTTATACTCTATCAATAGCCTCTCTGAGCGCAGCGCTTTCACAGGGGAGACGCAGGGTAAAGACAAGAGACAGGCCTCCTAAGTGGCTCTTCATCTGCCTGCTGTCACGCTTGACCTTGCTCTGTCGGCTTAGTGCATGTGTGTGTGTGTGTGTGTGTGTGTGTGTGTGTGTGATGTAGTGTATTTGTCCTCAATGTGTTTATGTGCTTGTGTGTAGTAAAATTGTTTTTGTGTGGGAGACAGACTGATCAAGAAGTAAGCTTTAGCCCCTTAGAGAGCATCTCTCTCTCTCTCTCTCTCTCTCTCTCTCTCTCTCTCTCTCTCTCTCGATGTGTTTTACTCTCCTGTGGGTTGTGCCTCTTCAAATACTGGCCTAATTACTTAATGGACCACAGAGGAGTTGCACAACACAGCCCAATCCTGTCTCACTGTCCTGTGGGGTTTAAACTAGTCTTAAGTGATCAGCAATCACCACACAAATAGACATATGCAGGTACACCCTCAAGACAGACACAGGCACACACACACACACACACACACACACACTGACAGGCAGACCAGAGAAGCACACACACAGGCAGGCAGGGTGGCACGTATACATGGATGCAGACACCCAGGCACGCACACACACACACACACACACACACACACAGTGAGTGAGGATGGTGTCCAGTCTTCCATACAGTGATTAAATGCTAGGTGGAGCACAAAGCACTAATGGTTACAGGGGAGATTTCCCCTGTTGCCTCATCCCTTTACTCAATAGATCAAAAGGAGACAAATGATGGAAGAGTACATCAATCAAATACTACGTAACCTGGACCAAACACCCCACGATTTTATCCCTAGATGCACCCTTCATCTCTCACATAGCATAACTCTGAAGTCAAATACAGATAAACTAAACACCAGCCAACTGGACGGTAAAGCAAAGAAAACATAAATCTAACATTAAGTTTATTAGAAAATCAATTTGTTCATGTTGGGAAAAACAACAACAACAACAACAACATTTCCCCCCGCTAAAATTATTAGTCTCTCTCAAATGTTTCAAATGTTTCACAGCTGATACAGGGAGTGCATGTCAGAACTGTTATAAGCAAGGGAAGTGCAAGAGATTTTTTTTTTTTTTTTCCCATGGGTCAAATCAATCTCTGGTCCTATGCACCTACTGTACCTCCTCCACCTAATAACAAAACTGTTCTAGTGAAACTGAAAAATGATTTCTGAAAAACAGGAAATGTTAACGTCATCCAGTGATCTATCAGGGTGATTTCATTTAACAGTGTTAAATCTACAGTCTGATAGTCAGTTCTGCTGTTTGAAATGTGCACACAACCACTCTGTAGACTCTCGAGTTAAGTCTGCACAGTGGGGATTTAAAACCAAAAGAACACATATTAAGCATTTAGCTGACACTCTTGTCCACATATGAAAGAACTGAACCTGTGAGCCTTTAGGTTGTGTAATGGTCTGTCCACACACCAGGCCTGCCTGCCATGTACTACTGTAGAAAATGCAACCTTGTAAAGCTCCATTTTATTACAATAGGAACTCTGAAATCTTGATGGATGAAGATACAGTAGTATGCAAGAGTAAAACTAAACAGTACATGATTTTAATTGGGTTTACTATCCCTTTAACAGCGTATTCCAGCATCTTGGAACCATCTCCCTCTCAGTACAGACTCAACCCATAGCTATCAACCACATTGGTTTTAATAATACTATTTTAGCATCTATACATCTCTAATTCTGCCCAATTCTTCTACCTTCATCATCCTAACACTTTTTCATGGTACACTTGCCTACCAAAGTGATGAGCTGGTGTAACTCAAGGCCTGACAGCTCACACTGACTGATTGGCTGAAACTTTGAACTGTCTGGCCTAACCAATCTGGAGACCGCCTGCGGTAAACAAGCCGTCTCCTTGCTCTGCCCCGATACTCAAAGGGGGGAGAGAGAGAGAGAGAGAGAGAGAGAGAATTGACTGAATTGACTCTCAAAAATATGGAGCACAATGCGTCCTGTGTGAATACAACACAGAATGCATTTTTAACTTTCCAATGATAGGATGATTACGTTTTCACTCCCAATGTGATAAATAAGCTTCTCCAAAATCATACACACACAATGAACTTGAAATAATAGCGATACAACAATAATGTTGCATAAATGTCATCTTTCACATTATTTTAGTGCTACTTCATTATCATAGAAACTCTTCATAGAAACTGATGTAGATGCACATTTTTAGGCCCCTGATGTACAAGCATGCTACAAAGCTAATGCTAACACAGGTCTAACCTAGTTATGCTATCTTAGCCAACCTGTTAGTATCCTTCCTCCTCCTCCACACACACCAGCCCCTGACAGTCTAAACTGCCTGTCTAAAGCTCTGGTCACAAAGTGCTAAGGTTGACCTGTCCACAAATCCTCAGCAACCTACACCCAGAAGACACACTAGTTTTACATAAAGTTTATCTACGGCTTCTTCCCATGGTACTGGAACGCCACAACGGCACTGGAAAGCCAATCTACTGTTTGTGTATTGAATCAGACCTCGAAATTAAAAATCCTTTTAAGAAAACCTTCTTAACTTGTATTTAAATGCACAGCCACCCCATGCGACTGTCTTGTAAAATATGGTAACACCCAGTGCAGCGTCTCTCCCTGTCCCCCTTACTGGCAACGGTAAATGTGGTAGCTGCTCTTAGTTTGTCTTTACACATATGTGCAAGTCTTTTAGCCACCCTCAGATTAGTCACAGCATTGCCAAACATATTCTTCCATCCTCCTGATTCAGACTCACCACCTCACCACCTTGTAAAACACGTGGTATGGTGCATTCTCACGCTCCCTTTTGCTCTTCCAGACTGATCTCTTCCTTTTCCAACTTTTTAAAAGAAGCAGAGGCTCTGTGGATGTAGAGCTGTCAGCCCATTTCTTCTACCCCCCACTGTCTGGATGATTTATTGGGCTCCAGAATGCAGCCTTGATCTGCACTTAAGAAAGGTCTCCACAGCAAGTCCTTGTATCTGGCTAAGAAGAAACCTCTGTAGACAAAAACAGAGTCAAAACTTCCGACCATCCTCGGTTGTCCCTTGCACAGAAGCCAAGTGATGGATCAACAATGCTGGAAGTACCGCTGCCTCTGAGACTGATGAATGTGTCACATCTGATGCTGGAAATGCCCAGAGAATAAGTCTAAAATTTGAAGGGACTGGGACTAAGGACTGAGAGGGAGGGATGGTGAGAAGAGGCTGAAATAAAAAAGAAAGGAAGGGAGAAAGACATTTTCAAAACACATGGGGAGGAGATGAGGGTGAGAGAGCTCAGGAGAGGAAAAGGGGGAGTGGCAGGCAGGGGGAGGGAGTGAATAGAGGGAATTAAAGTGTGTGTGTGTGTGTGTGTGTGTGTGTTCTTTTTCCAAAAGAATATCATTGTTTTTAATATAGGTTTTGAACGTGGACTGCTGACTTTTCATGATGCTTGAGTGAGAAAGTAGATCCGGTTCACTAAATCTACTATGGAGCTACTGGTGAACCTGAGTGGCAGTTTATAAACTTCTACTGAGCTCAAGAAGATATGCATGCAACTGTTTTACTAAACTTTCACATCGCTTTAAATAATTAAACTGTAGTTCATAGTAGTGCAAACATTAAGTTACAAGCATTCATATACATATTTCACAAGTTTCACACTGTGATTTTTAAGTGTACAAAACTTTCCAATGACCACAGAACCTCAAACACGTACAAGTTAATTCCTGCAAAGATTCAAAATTGAGCTTCAAGTTTTCAAAACTAGCTTCAAACTTTAATAAGTTTTAATTAACTTTAAACTTTTCACAGTATGGCTTCAAACTCTCAGGCTTTCAAGGCAACAAAGTGGACAAGAGAGCAGGCTGTCAATGGCATCTGAATTGGACAGACCCAACTCTGCCAATGCGTTGAGACTTACAGCTGTAAATTAGATCACCTTCACAATGGTAAACAGCTCTGAGTCTGGACTTGACCAAACTGAATCTTACTTGGAGCAGTAAGTAAAAGGGAAGCTAGCGTGTGTTCAGTTCACCTCATATTAGACCATCATATTAGACCATCATATTAGACCATCAGCAATTTGGCTTCTGTTTATAACATTGTTCTTTTTAGTTGAATTGTTTTAGACTGTAGAGCAGGAGACATCAATTCCAGTCCTCCAGGGTGCAGACCAGGTGTGGCTCATTAACTACCAGGGAGGACCAAAAATCTGCCAGCCACTGGCTCTTGAGGACCAGAATTGATGACCCCCGCTGTAGGATATTTGTCTTGATTTGTGATGGTACTCTTTGTTCATCATGTTGTTGGGATAGCGGTGCAAAGTGCTGTTGGCAATGAAACTGTTATTTTTACTAAGGTGAATCAAATGAGCGGGACCTGAATAAATACACTAATCTCGGAGAACCTGAAAAATCAGGTTAATTAAAAGAATTAGTCTTCTAGCAGCAGTGAGAAAAGATTGAAAACTTAAATAATCTGCATGATCAAAAGAAAATTCTGCCACTGATGAGCCATATCGATTGCTAATGTTTGTGTTTCTTTCCTACTTTTAAGTCCAGACTTGGAACAACCATGCAAGGTAAAAGCGAAATGAAGAGCAATGTGCTGTGCAGTTAGTAGATAAGAAAACAAGAATTTAGTGTCAGCTCTGATTTGTCATAGCACAATGCTTTCGTGGCTCTGGGACCTATTTTACATTTACTGGATTTGTTATGAATAACCATATTATACACTGGGTGCATGTGAAAGACCACAGATGTTGCACATCTATGTATTTTTTAAAACTAGAAATAGTAAGTTAAAGACAACTGCTCGTCCTGTGTAAACTTTAAGACACTTAAAGAAAAGCCTTGTGCAGAGCTGCAGTGAAGGTCAGGGACATCAGAGCTCTGCAGGACGTCGGCAAGCATCAGGGGCAGGACACTCTGACAGGGCAGACTATGGCAATTTTTAGGTGGAGGGTGCTTTACAAGCCCCTGATAACAAAAAGATCAGGGGACCTGCAGTGAAGGGTGCTTTATGGGGCCCTGGCAACCAATGTTTTTCTGTCCTAAGTAAAAATGTGGGTAATGGCTGTCTTTTCTGTAATCTACCTGAGATTGCTGTACAAGTGTTCACTGAATGTAACTGTGTGTTACCTGTTTTTGCTCTGCTGAACTTGATATGTAGAAAAATGGGGGCTCTTATTTTCTGTTGGGATATGCATTCTGGGATCATTGTATTCTGTGAAACTGGCTAAAGTGACTACCTGGCTCACAAGGAGGAATAAAGTGAAGGACTGTGGGCCGGCAGACCTGGTGTTACTGTTGAACGGGCTGGTCTCTGTGCATCTTAGGGCTGAATATGCTTAGTATAGTCTGGTAGGTGATATTGTTGCTTGGCTTTTTTACACATACTAAGAAGGAGAGACATTGACCTAACACAGTCGCAATAACAGATATTTTTGTATTTGTGTTCATGATTGTAATTATTTGTAACTTTCACTATGAGCTCCACCTCGTCTGTCCATGTAACTCACCCTTGTTTTTGTCATTCATGACAAAAACATGACATTTTTAACCGTAATTGTGCTTGCATTTGTGTGCATGCTCATATAATGGAGATTTGTAATTTTGTATTCTCAGACATATTTTTGAAAAGGCCATCATGTGGATAGATGTTTATAGAATTGTTTTTTCTTCCCAAAAACAGAAAGTTGCATTTTCAAAAATATCTGTGTTTCTGTGGATGTTGCCTGAATGTTAAGTTACATGTAACAAGCGCAAATTAACAATAGCTGCGAC
>OMKZ01052610.1:0-10957 GCA_900302535.1 Neoniphon sammara
AAAAAAAAGTAAAATCCTCAGGAGAATTTGGTTTCAAAAGTTGCAGGTGTAGTAGTGAGATGTCGCTGCAGTAATGGTGACTTTACTTCTACCTTCTTCCCCCAGTTTGTGAATACATGCTTGCACAAGTGTCACCAAGTCAAATTCCTGAACATTTATTGTAACTGGTGAGTAAAATGTCTCAAAATAATGTGGATTTGAAGGTCAAAGGAGCAGTGGAATTAGTTGCTAATGGTTACTGGGATCATTTTTCTCTTTGTTTTCTTTATTTCTCTTTTATTATTTTATTTTATTCATTTCTTTAAATTTTTACAGAAGACATAACAACTTATTCACCCTTGATCTAAGTGGACTCCACAGCCAAAAATGACAGCTTCTGCCCTGAAAGCCTAAGTTTCATTTATTTGCTCTCTGCCCACGTGTTCAACTCGTTTCTGATTCAGTTAAACCCCGGAGGTGGATTTTGATCAAAACTTTAAAATTGAAAAACTTTTTTTTTTTTTTTGCCTTATGAAACATCTTATTATATCCAGTCCATCACCATATTATTAAGATTTAAGGCTCTCCCATTTTTAAAGTTCCAAATTATATTTTAAGTTGATTAAGTTAAAAGTGATCTGTGTCTTGTAACATCAGACCTGTGCAATGAATCTTCCATTCTGCATTAAATCTGAGCGGTGAAGCCTCTGATAAGTTGAACTTTCCCTTAACTTTTCCCTTGAACTCCATCACTGACTTGGGCCACTGAGGTCTGGGGAACTATTAAAAAGGAACAGAAGGAGTTTTAGTTGATTTCAGCTCAGCTCATGTCTTTATGAATGACGGCACCATTCCTCCCGCACACACACATCCTGCTACACACTCACTTTTCTCTTTCTATTACACAAAGAGCGCTCTAACACAATCTCTCTCTCACACACACACATTAATTTCCCATTCCCTGCCTCAGTTGTTTCCCAGACTTGACTTTAACTAGCATGTGAAATGTTGTGGTAAAAGAGGAGGACTCGGTCTAACTGACTGCTGTAAACCACACGGCTCGCTGATTAGGACCAGATGACAGGGAGTGGCTCCCAAATATATGATCGTAAAACTCATGAAATAAAACGTAAATCCCGGGTGATAAATCAGCTCTATGTGACTGGACTAGTCATCTGTCTTTATGTGGGAGGAAGTTAAAGATGACCGCTGATCTCCTGTCAAACTGCGATATAATCCTCGGTAATAAATCACGTAGTCAGACCGTATGTGACTCATGCTTTGGGCTTCATAAAACAGTAAGTTCAAATCAACCACTGATCTCCCACTGAAGTGCGATATAATCTGCGTTGATAAATCACGTTGCCTTGATGTTGTTTGGAAGCATAAAAGTTTTCCCTCCACATGAATATTGCTAGTTGCTTTTTGCTCTAAATTCAAATTTTGGGAATTGTCAGGGTGAACGTACAGATGGGTCTCTGTATTCATAATTTCTCCACTCAGCTGGACTTTTGTTTGGCTGTTATTTTCATGCCCAGCTGCAAAGCTGGAGCTCATATATTTCACCCATGATGTATAAACCTACCTCTAACCTTAATTTACATTCATGCCTGACCCTGAATAAAACAGAATAATTTATTTTTTTCCAAAACTGTCGTGACTGGGCCCTAGCATTCATGCCTCCTCTGCTTATGTCTTTGTATCCATGTCATGTCAAATTATATTTAAAAATGTGACAGTTATCTGCAAATACATATATATTCCTCATACTGCATCACAAATCATTAGGACACTACCGCCATACATCAACGGGCATATGATTGATTCACCAAGCGGCATTTGGTTCAATAAAATGTCAATTTTAAAAATTGATGTGCCACTTATTCCCACAATACATTTTGGTGGAAGAAGATAAGGTGTAAAAATAACAGGCAAACAAAAGCAGGAGCCATATGCTTGACATCCTCACTTTCATATCATGTAGCACCAAAATGGCAATAAAAATGACTGATTGGAGTGTTAGGAATAATTGCTAGACTTGAGGGAAATTGTATCAGTCGCAGCCCATTCCTGCTAGGTAACAGATGCTGCTGGCAGGCTTGTACCAGTCAGGGGCAGGTTTTCACACTGACTTATGAGCTCTAAAAGATACCCAAAATACACTAAAATACACACACACACACACACACACACACACACACAAATAAAACATGCATCTAAGTTCAAAAAGAAAGGCACCTGGGGGAAATTCAGAAACAGTAAAACACTGTGCAAACAGGGTATACCATGTAAAGCTTTGCTATCTTAATTCAAATTTCTCTCATGAAGGCTAATCATTTCTGCAGAAAAAAAAATCAGTTTGGATAATTTCAGCTGGAGGTCAGTGAGTCATTATATATTGGCAAAGCAGATCATAAGATGGCTTTGAAATTTATAGCTTTTGGATTAAAAAAACCCCACTAAAACGCGACTCATCCCTTTGCACCACTGCAACATGAAATCAGAAAATTTTGATTCTCAAGTGTTCAAAAAGAAAAAATCCCCCTGGCTTTCCCTTCCATCTCCTGAGGCAGACACCACAGTTCCTGGATACTCCTCAAAGATTTATTTGTTATATGTCAATACACAGATTATGTTCATTACACACACCCAGCCGGATCCGTTCCTGAACGATGACAACCGATGTCTGTCAAATTAATTACCCGTCCATTTGTTATTTTCAACATCCAACACGCTGGTCAGGATAAATATTGAAATTTGGCTGCGTAGAAAGTGTTCCTGTATTGTGTTTGAATCCACACGAGGAGACATCATTTATGCCGCATATTAATTTGGCACTGACTGTAACACCAGAATGTCATTTGTTTTTCAGAAGATGGTGGAAGCCAGAGGCAAGAAAAGCAACAAAGACAAAGATGAGGAGCGGAGGAGATTTGTGGAGAACAAGTCTCAGAACGGCTTTAGAGAAAAAGGAAGCAGGGCTATATAACCATTTTAATTTGAGGGGAATAATTTTGTAGTTTGAGGGTATTTGGGTATTCTTTTTTTTTGAATTAATTTTAAAGTAAAGAGAAAGTCCAAAGCTATGTGGCATTCAGATAAAACACATTTCTTCAAAAGTAATGATAATTATTCATACCATACTTAATTGCCAAATAATTATAGCACCCATGTTTGTGACATCCATCAGTGGCAAAACAGTAAGAGCGCTGATGGGACACAACCCACCCCCCCACCTGCAGTCTTCCACTGGAAAAATGTGACTGGTTGACAATGTTTAAAGTCTAAAACACGATAAAAGCAAATTCTGCGCTCAGTTTGAGCTTCTCTCTGTCTGCTGCATGACTGAAAAAAATGCACGACACAGCAGACTGGTCTGGACTCGTCAAATCCAGCCTCTTGGGCAGAAGCCCAGAGGTTAGACGCTGAAAGAAGACTTAGGTATGCAAATTTGATGCTCACAGATGTGGATGCTATCAGATTTAATCAGGAATGCATTTTTCAAACATGTTATGTAAACAAATACGCTGAAACAGTCTTGTAACTTTAATCTTGTATACAGCAACAGGATCTTGCCCAGAACTCTGGTGGGATTCATAATAGCACTTCCTGGCTAAACCTGATATTTGATTAAACCTGATGGACCTGATGGTCCTACCATGAAACGCCTCAAGGCTTTTAGTGTCTAAAGGTCAGGATGGTCTGGAAATTTGTGATGGCTGCCACCTGCGGTAACGTTTTATCATCTACTGGCGATTGCAGGGACACTTGGTTCATTGTTGTCATGGTCGTGATGGTCGTTGCGCTCATCGCTGAGACTTCAACTATGTTGAAGTTGTCATGGCGACAGGTAAGCATTCTTCCTAACCTCTAGCTTTTCCTAATATTAGCTTTGTTGATAATAATAGAAGACCACAGCTTTGTTGAAAATATAATGAATAAAATTACAACATATCCCCGCCTGTACAACACACAGTGAGAAGATTACAGGGCCGGAATAAAAAGAGAATAGATAAAGCTACCCAGTGTTTTCCTTCTGGTGTTTAGTTCCCATAAATTCATCACCTGTTCGTCTTTTTCAAAAGCGCTGCTGTTAATCCAAACATGCACATAACAGCACATTCAGCTCTTGATTTTCTGGCTCCTTGTCTTCAGAGCGAATGATTGGACGTCAGTAACTGGACCTGCACTTGACCTCAGCAATGCGTCCTGTAATCGCTCGTATGTTTATACTTATTTTGCACGATGGCGTCCAAAATCAAAGTGGAGCGATGATGGAATGTTGGCAACATTGTAGCGATCTCTGTCGGGCGATCACAAATCTGAGCTTCTCCACTGACGCCCAGGACTCCTGCCCAAGCGTCTGAGTTGAGAGGGGGGATGATGATGCTGGGCTTGGTTGGAGAGAAGAGGAACAGGGTGCATTATTTGTAAGCACATGATGATGGGCTGCAGCGGTAACATTTTTTTTTTATCAATCGTCCATGTACATCTCTGCACCTCCAAATGAAGAACAGCTGCTCGTTTTAACCACTGGAGCGTGAACTGAACCAGGTTCAGGGAAATACACACATTAGTGATCAATTGTGCAATAAGACCAGCATTGTTTTATTCCATAACTACATAGTACTAAATACAAATTTAAACTCTGATACTTTGACAACAATGCATAATACAGAGACAGCCCTCATTAAAGTTATAGAGGTGGAATGAGCTAAAGCATCCCAGTCATGTAGAAATTTTACTGAAGCAGAAGTAAAATTACCTGTGTAAAATTCTACTTAAGTAAAACTAATTTAAAATGTAATTGGATTTTTCTGTTGTTCTAAAGCGGATGAGAGGACAGAGGTTAAATTAGATTCTTTTAATTGGAAAATAAATAAACAAATTACATACTAAAGAGCACTGACTAAGTAAAGGTAGATTTCTCCTCTTCTTTGCTGAATGACCGTTTACTGTGAATGGCTTTACATCTGGTCAGTTTACATTCTTCTGATTTCAGGTGCATATAGAGAACAGACAATTTGAATTCTGTAATATGTGGATATGATTAAAAATCTAACCACAATACCACAATACACAAAAAGCTACTAAGTTACAGTAACTGTAATAAATGTCAGTATTACTTTCACCCTTGCAAATGATCTTTTAACGTCAGATTTATGTCAAGTTTAATTTGATCTATTTAATTGTTATTGCAGCCACTGACACTGTGTGACCATGCAATTTAAAGTGACCATTTCAAATTCTTGGTTGGCATGAAAAACACAGCATTTAATTGGTTTAGCCTCTATGTGAGAGCCATGAACTTTTTCCAGTAAGGTAGGAAAACTATTTTTGTCCTCATACATTACCTGTGGAGAACTTCAAGGATTAAACATGGGCCCCCTCCAGTTTCCCACTTAAATGCTTTTTTTTCCCTTTTTTTCAATGATGTTGTTTCTTTTTCCCGAATGATTATTAGTCTGTTTTGCTTTTGTTTGTTTTTCATGTCATTTGTCTGTGACGAAAAGCCAGAGGAACTTCAGTTTGGCTGCAAACAAAACAAGGCAGCTGGCAAACACTCACCTGTGTGAATACCTGCAGTCTGCACTGTTTGACTCCCAACACCAGAGAATTAGCTGAATGAACAATATTGATATAGTATTTATAAAGAAAGCGATATGGCTGGATTAAAAGAATCATCAGTAATGCACAACTAGGAGAGGAATTAAGGAAAATTAACACAAATATGGATGATTTACAGATTAACTTTGAGAAGCAGTTGGATAGCAGTGTTGACCGCTGGGTTGCCTCCTTGGAGACGGTCGCCATGATAACCAGGCAGCTGCGATGAAAGAATTGGAGCAGGGTAGAAACGCGGCAGCAGCTTGACCTGGAGATTAACCGGCTTCAGGCACGCATGAATTCCATGGAGGGGAAAATTACAAAAGGGGCAACGAACGGATCAAAGATAAGATCCAATCTGTCAGCTTCCCTTGCTGTAGCTGGCCTGCCAATGGAGGAGGGAGAAAATACACCCAGCGAAGTTAAATCAGCTGTTTTCTGCTGGCCTGGGCTTTGACAGCTTTGCTACTGGTGCAGAGCGGGTGTGAGGGAGAGAGGATGAAGGGTCACCTTAACTATGGGAACATTTATCTGCAATATGTCAGATCACTCACATAGTGGCTGATAGAGGTTAATTTAAGACTTTCAGACCAGACACTCATACAGTGCAGTAATATCACCGAGGATCAGGCAGGGCGGGGATACTTCTGAGGTCAATTTATTTTATG
Source organism: Neoniphon sammara (assembly GCA_900302535.1). Taxonomy (NCBI): domain Eukaryota; kingdom Metazoa; phylum Chordata; class Actinopteri; order Holocentriformes; family Holocentridae; genus Neoniphon; species Neoniphon sammara. The sequence goes on from OMKZ01052610.1 coordinate 6,255, forward strand.
AAAATAAAATCAAGTTATTATTAATAAAGTCACAAAAAAGTTACAAAATAAAGTCACAATAAAGTCGCAATAAAGTCACAAAAAAGAAAACTTGTTTCATTAGAAGCAAATTGGGATTCATATTTATCAATGATTCTGCATCCCTACTGAATCACGAAGGTAAAAACTTTAGACAAACTTGACAAATGTGTTTGTGAAAAGTGAAACAGTTAAATATTACATATTACAGATTTTTCAAAAATGTGAAGAAAAAGAGACATTTTGCAGACTGCAATAAAAAAAAATGCATACAATTCCATAAGATCCCATTATGGAAAAGTGTTGTGAAACTCCAACATAAAACTATCATGTTTTTCTTTTATTTAAGAATACCTTCAAACCAATGACAATACAACAACAATAATAAACAATAATAAAAACTAATAAACTGTCTCCTGACCCCTGATGTTCTCTGGGCTGCTGTGCTCACAGCCGGTGAAGAGCTCTGCACAGCCGGCCTCTTGTGGGGGTTTCCCCAAGAGGTGGGGGCAGATGTGTTTTTTGTTTCCTTACATTTTTATCAGGTGTAATATTGACATAAAATTAGTAAGCACTCCTTGAACATGGAGAACAGAAAGTTTTAACTCTCCAAGTGTTGGACAGTGTGTGTTTTTTTAATTGTGTCAGTTTTCTTACCCACTCTCTTTTCCTGCACATGCTCACATGTAAAAAGACATTCAGAAATCTGAGTAAGGGTTTACAGTGATTGGGTTTCTCCAGGAGATATCTACCTGTGTTAATCGGGTTTCCCTTAATCTCTTACCCTGATCTTGGAAACCAGCTTTCTTGTTTACATGGCATTTGAAAAATCAAATAACTGCTTGTATGTGAACAACTCGATTACTAAAGTGAATGTCAACACAGTGAATGACTATTTATATATATTTGTATTTTATCTTTTTTTCTGTCCTGTGGAGTTGACAGAATAAGAATGCAAGAGAAAAACAAAAAGAAAGAAGAAAGAAAAAAATAATCAATTCATCTGATAAAACTTGAGGATATAGGGGGATAAATATGCATATTTCTAAAGGAACATAAATATACATGATGTAAAGACTGGGCCAAAAGGCTGAGACACCTGCACAGGGTGAGGTACAGGCGGATACTCCATAGGGTCCCACTGCAGCAACCTGCCCTCCCACCACTGCTGTGGAGCATCTGATAATTCATCATCATTAAAGCTCTTACACCTGCTGTTCTGGTAGATCTTTCCTGGGGAAAATCTGCTGTTGCACAAGAAGTGATGCACTTTATTTTTCCAGCAGAAGTAGTTTGTTCAGTGATAGCTACCGTGGCCCACAGAACTCAAACACCATCAACAGAAAATCCACACAGGTCTGACTGTCTGCAGATCCATCAGTCTGTCGATACGACTGCCTGCCAGTGAACTGTAACAGTCTCTCTCACACACCACACAGCCTCAAACTCCATGACCTCATCTGATTTCCTCACAGGTCAAAAGGTTGTCCACTGACTCAGCCGGTTTTCTGATCACCTTACTTCCTGTCCGTCTGTCCTCCCGCCAGGTCAGGTCTGTTTGTCTAAACATGGGGCAAGCTCCAACCTAAATGACAGGAGCGGTGAGCTTTTAATCGAAAGGTCACTGGTTCAAATCCCTTTACTGATAGGGGTCTACACTATACCAGTATAGATATAATAATGGCTTTGATCCCTGGACTACTAAATTTATTTTGATCCATTTTTTGTTCATTTTATTACAGTTATTCAATTTATGATATAAAAACGTTAAATCTGATGTTAGATTTGAGATCAATACAACTTATTTCCATATCAGTGAGTGTAATTGTCACTCCGTCATATATGTGGTTATAAAAAGTCTGTCTGTCTGTCTGTCATCTTGTTTTCACACATTGATGTTTTAACACTTTTTATAATATTTAAAATAAAGATTTTAAAGGGGGAAATCAACCACTTATTTCTGAACTGCCAAAAGGCCTTTTTTTTAACACACTTAATGCAGGACAGCAGTAATATGAGCTGAATACTGAACAGATTACTTACTGTCAGGAAACAAATCACACAGTGTAAAACTTTTAATGTATCCACTGTGTTTTTAATTTTACATTTTAATTTTCATTCTAATTAATGTGAGGGTTGGCAATGAATTGAGTCAGGTCTGCACCATGGATTGCCACATTAATCACTGCAGTCATAATCAACTAAAGTGAACGATAATGGTGACCTAAAATATGTTTCCACTTAATTAGAAATCACCTCTGACACAATCTACATCCATCACTGAAAGGGTTATTACACTCAAACACTAGCTCACCCTTAATTGAAGGAAAGAGCATGCATCATACTGTTGATGTCCCACAGAAACTTTTTTGCTAATTAAAAAAAATAATAATAAAAAAAACACTATAGTGTTCAAGGGTAGAATGTTTATAATGGACTCTGATTTGTCATAAACCCATGGGCATCCAGGTGGCGCAGTCACATTTTTTTATTTAATTTAATTTTTTAATTTATTTTCTTGTGGTCCAATATTTTACACGCTATATTGAGATGGCAGATAAGGTACCAACAATCCCTTGGAGTGGAAAGACAACACTCATTACATAAAACCACATCTGTAGAAGTAGGACTTAAGTGATTTAAAAGACATTACTGATTCTTTGCCCATATGGCAGAGTGAATGCATTTGGAGTTGGACGCCGGGGCGACATCCTCCATATTTTGGTGTCTTTGGAGGAAAGATGTCCTGGGTTACAAGTGGATGTCCCTGTGGACAATGGTAACTCCTTGTATCTCTGACAGCCAGACACTTCTTCAAAGCTTCTAACTCATGTCGGAGTGCTGTTACTAGGTCAGACAGTGAGCTGCAGTACTTAAAGTTGGAAGAGCTGTAATCCTGGATTCTGTGAACTGCTTTCCCTACAGCGAGAGACCAGACAGATTCCTCCCGGCGAGTTCCTGGCAGCGGGAGGGAATCCATGCTGCTTGCATCCCAGCGGAGGGGATCCTCAGCAGCATGCAAAGCAAAAACACTGAAATGCTTTCCAAAACCCACGGAGTAAAGGTTATAAATTTATGAACTGATCCAACTGGCAAATATTATTAAACTTTCACATGAGTGTAGAAGACAACATAATAAGAAACTAGCAGAGTGCACTCAGTAGAGTCCAGAGGTGTGTGTGGGGACATGGTGTCTATATAAAGCAGATAGTCGTTGTTGCTTTGTGCCACAGCTGGTTGCAGAGAGGGTGAGAGGGGTTTTCCATGATGGCTTTGATCTTGTCCCTCGTCCAAAGACCAGAGAAGATTAGGCAGATTAGTCCGCTGATGTATGAAACAGCCACGGCTGTTTTACACTTCATGTTTCATAGTGGTGAAGCATCAGATGTGCAATGTGATCACCTTGAAACTATTTATTGACATTTTCCAGATGTCGGAGTCAAGATGTAGACATCAGGAGCCAAATTCAGGTCAGTCAGTTGATCAATCAGACAATCAGTCACACAGTTTACGAGTAGGGACTGATGGGATGGCACTGTGTCATAAATTAGTGAGAAAATCATTTTCAGTGTGTGGATATCCTTTCTTGTTGTGATGGTTCCCAGGATGTTGCATAAGTGAAACAAACACCTGGGAGTGTGCGAGCACTGACGTGTGTGTTAGAACATATTAACACTTCTTGAGAGGGAGCAAAAGGGTTTGCAAAAAAATACAGAGAGACCACAAAAGTATTTACTTCTTCTTTCTTATGTTCTATTAGTGGCTCCATAGAAAAAAGCTAAAAACAACTAAACTTCACAACAGATTATTCCACTTACTACACAACTTGCAGAGCTGCCTCCATACCAATGTCAGTGGTAAAACTAGAGATGAAAGAAACTACAGAAGTTACAATAAAAGAAATATAGAGGGTGGGCGCTGCCATAGTTACTCAGTTAGCCTACAGCAGGCAGGCAGCTCGCTAGGAAAGACACTCACCTGCTGCTGCCACCTGATTGGATGATTTTTCCTGTCTGTAGTAGTCAGTAGTTGGAGCTCAGTAATGTAGTTAACAACGGTCATAACATCTTTTAGACACTAGGTGTCTCCAGTCAGCTGCTGAACTGACTTCTTTCTGAAGATGCAGCTGGCTTGCTAACATTAGCCTACAACAGATTGAAAAAAAGCTTCATCAAGCACATTGATTTGAACCAACGGGTACAGTGATGATGTCATAGCTTGATGACGGCCTTGACAATGGTCAGTTATTCAGACATAACTTACCACAAAATGTCTTACTCGACCAATCAGGATTGTGTATTGAACATAACTGTGTAATAACAGTAGTTATTACATAAGAGCACTTAAGCAGGGTTGGTAGTTGAATCCCAGTCCCCCTGCCTTGGAGCTATAATTAAAGATAAAAGGCTTCTGTGGAATTCCATCAAAACAAAAGAGCAGAGTCAAAATAACCACAGTTCATAATGAAACGTGGTTAACATCTCTGAATAGATTTTAATTCATCGTGTGTATGTATGAGTGTGTCTGCATGTATGTGTGTGCACGCACGTGTCTGTGTGTGTGTTTGTTGATGGATTCAGTTCTCTACTCAGTTATGATGCCTCAGCAGTGGGTGAATGATGGTTTGGATATGACCTCAAGACACACAGCATTCATCACTAAACACCACATTTATCTAACTATAT
>OMKZ01052612.1:0-11131 GCA_900302535.1 Neoniphon sammara
AGCAGAGGACGACGCTGGGTTTATGCACTAATGGGGACAGCGTGATGGCTCGAATTTAGATCCTCGGAGGATCTTCCCCTGCCGTCAAGTACAGTCACACATACTGTAATTACAAGTTAAGGCCGCAGGTACAACCCAATAGACCCTTTTTCACAGCAGCCATTTTGACATGAAATAGCAGGTAAACACAGGTGTTACTAATGACATTAATGAAGGTGCTGTTCCATTTAAGTGCAGCAGAGTCTTTCCAGTGAACCAGCATGAACAATAGCAGGACCTTGGCTCTGTTAACGGAATAGAATCTTAATTAATGTCATTAGTAACACCTGTGTTTACCTGCTATTCATATCAAAATGGCTGCTGTGAAAAAGCAGCAGAGTGCAGCAGAGTGCAGCAGAGTCTGCATGGTGATAACTGTTCGACCAATCACAGTGAGTCTCACATTTGCAGCAGGTTGATATGATTCTGGATTGTTGGTGTCAACTATCTAGTTAGTTAGTTGTATACCAGACGCACATTCAATCTGAAAACAGCGTGCAGAGATAATCATACATCACTGAACTGTTTCAGGAATAGATTTTAAAAGGACTCAAGTCATGAAATCACTGGAGGGGAGCTTTGACCATGTGGGCCTGTCCTGCGCAGAACTCTGGTAGAATTCATAATGGTGCTGAGTGGCGCCAGCGAGGGGGAGAAGTAGCAGCACCCAACGTTACACATTTAAAGGTCATGCCTTTTTGTTTTGATTAAATGGGGTAAAACTTCAATTACATTCCTGATGTGAAACTTCTCTTCATTCTGCCACTGCAACACAAAGCAGCGAAATGCTGCTCGAATCCTGAAATGAAGCAGCAGCCACCAAAAACTACTTTGGTTATGGGCTCCTTTTAGTTATTATTTATGACCAAGAGCGTCCCACTTCTGATCTTGGAAGTAGGGGCTTACGAGGAGCACTTGAAGGCGGCATTTCCCTGCAGCTCTGATGTGAATCATTTGCACATCAGTTTGGGTTTTTAAACGTCTCACCAGGATGCTCTAGGAAACACTACATCCTCCCAGTCTGATGACTGAGACCACAACCGAAACACAGTGACCGCCAGCTATAGAGAAAATATCCACACACTCACACAGTCCAATAATAGACCTGGGCTAGGACTGGCAGAAAATATCACCAGACACACAACATGTACACACACACACACACACACAACACTTTTTGAGGTATTAGTGACATATTTCCCACAGCCAAAATGACAACATTTCTCAAGTGTGTGTGTGTGTGTGTGTGAGTGAGAAATCTTTCACTTACAGAAGGAGCTGCTTTCGTCCTTTGTGCCTTCCATGGTGCCATCCGGCAGCATCTGGAGGTAGAAGCCGTGTCTGCAGTAGAGCCGCGTGACAATACCCTTCAACTGGGGCTCTGCATGGGAAACACAGGGTTAAACACACAATGTTAGCATCCTGGGACACACACACACACACACACACACACACACACACATGCATAGTCTGTGACTGTGCCATGTGACAATACCCCAGAGTTGCAGCCCTGCACAGAGGGTGAAACAAGTTGATGTTAACGTCTAGGCACACGCACACACAAACGCACTCACACACATACACACTAGTTCAGTATGTACACACCCACCTATGAGTGTGCACGCAAAGACCAAACAGGAGGCAGATCTTGATATTTACACTGTGAAGTGCTCAAACAAAGACAGAGACGGCGTGTGTGTTTCTGTGTGTGTGCACACATCTTTCAACCATGGCCTTCAGCAGGATTGATGGGACCTTGGTGCTTAAAAAGGAGCAACCTCTTTGGACACAGCAAAGGGGGGCAAGGTGTGTGTGTTGTGTTACGGTGTGTGAGCAAAACAACGGCTGGGCCCAAAAGTGTGTGCGCAGCGCCTGTCCACTCAACGAGGAAGACAACAATTCGCCAAACATGGATCGCTTTTGAAACTCCACTTTGCTGTTCACAATAGACTGCAGAACGCTCAGTCACTCACTTGCAAATAGGAAAAAAGTCAAGAAACACAAACAAGAACGTCTCCCATTGTCTATTTACCCCGCCGACTAGCTCAAATACCAACAGCCGTCATTTGCTCTTAGAGGCAGCAGACAACTTGTTTGGTGGAGCCCATCAGCCGTATCCATCCGCCCCGATGAAGACGGGCCGCCGTCTCATCCGCTAACTGCTCGTTTGAGTTGAGTCAGAGCCGACGTCACCGGGCCGGGTGCTATTTTCCCAGGCCATATGTACATGACTGATGGGCTCTTTCGCTCCAGACCAATGAGGGAAACTAAATAGTGGATCAGAGGGAAGTTCAGAATGCTGGAGTGTTTCCACAATCAAGTTTTAATGAGATGCATCAAATATGTATGAGGACAGAGAAGTACGGGGTTAGCTGGCAGTTGGCCCTCACTTGACAGAACCAGGGAGAGGGGGATGGAGAGAGAGAGAGAGAGATAGAGAGAGAGAGAGATCTGCTGCAAAAAAATATTTGCACTAGGACTGAGTCTTCAAATTTTAGTTAAAACAAGTAAAAAATCTGATGATGGAATGAGATCATTTCAATTATTCCCATTTTTTTCAGTCAAGCGTCATTTTCTTGATGGTGACAGATCTGACTATATTTGGAATAAATAGTCAGTATATTTGGAACACAACAATCCGCCTATACACTTCATGTACATAATACTCTGGAGACCTATTAAAGGAACAGTTCACCCCAAAATACAGTGAAGGGTATTTTCCCACTTACCCCTAGTGCAATCTATCCATCCAGATAGTGTATTTGTGATTTGGCAAGGTTGCCACGATCTCCCCTTTCTCCTAATACAATGAAGCTGAATGGGTATGCGTTAGTGGAGCTCAAACAGCTGCTTCCAAAAACAATGACACAGATACCCGACATAATCCACAGCCCTCGGAGGCAAGAGTTTCGCTGGGAACTGTTTCCTGCTGAAGACCACCGGCAAACTGTATCTATCTGCTGTTGCCGTCGAGGTTTTCACGTCAATTTTTGATGGTTTGAGCTCCTCACATAAATACCCATTCAGCCCTATTGTATTGGGGTGCCAGGAGACAGGCTGGAAACCTCACCAAATCACGCAGAATCTATCTGGATAGACAGATTGCACAAGGGGTAAGTGGGAAAATATCTTTTTTACATATATATTTTGAGTGAACTTTTCCTTTAAGATGAATACGAGTGCACTTCATGTATATGCTGTAATTTTTCTGGACTGTTATTTCTCATCTCTTAGACAACATGCCAGCTTTTCTCAGGGATCAAACTGTTTACAGGAGCACAGTGCTGCTCATTGCATAACTGAATGAGAAAAAAAAATGACTGGTCTGCTTTACTGCACATAGTTAATACATCATAACTTGAACCTTCTCATCCAGGGCAACATATCTTATTCATATAATTTTTAAAATGATTGTTGCCAGCACCCCCTGAACAAAAACATTTTTTTCTGTATGTTCTTTCAATTTTCAATATTTCATTCCTGCTGGTATTTTGGAATCGCTGCTTTATTCTTCTTCATATTGAATATAGTATCAAAACTGTAAGTTGCATATGTTCAAATGACTCATATTTGCTCTAATACTATTTCTATTTGACTTTTCTTTGATATATCCTATTATCATTAACTTTTACAATGACCCACTTTACCAGCTGGGATCATTACAGCTTCATCTTACCTGGCTATTTAGAGATATTTGTAGAAAAACATCCTGAAGCAAGCAAGATTTTAAGACTGAAAATGACAGTCAGTGAAGAAACAGGCATTTTTGCAGTGTGCAGAAAAAAAAACACATCCCATTTTACTTTATTTTACTTTACCCTCAGGAAGTTGCTGGACTTGAAGCTCGCCACAGCTTGAGCTAAGCTTTGACGTCTGCTTACTGTATTTGTCAAAGAACTACCAGTTCCTCCTCTCTTGACTTAAGTGTGACATGTAATTGCATTTGGTTGGAGGTTGTGGCCTCTGCAGCGAGACTGAGTCGCTGTAATCACTAAAAGATAAAAGTCGGCCGTTAAAAGCGGAGGTCAAAAGTGGAGTGTGGTAATCTGTAATATCCTGAGTGTTAATCCTAAATTAAGCCCCGGGCCACACATCAAACCATGTGTTGCTTAATATATCCGGTACAGTACAAAACAGAGCCGCTGTTGGCCTTTTACGTCATTCAGTCTCGGGCAAGATTTGCGCACTTTCGAGTGATCTGTTAGGTAATAATGAAGTAAATCAAGACTTTTAGGCAAAATGCTGCACGTATACATTCAAGAGTGTCGGTGAACATAGGCACGCACACACACAGAGGGTCGTTTACTCACTCCCTCGTTAAGCAAAAGGTTAAAAGTGAGAAAAACTGCTTTGAGTCACAATCTGAGGCAGCATGATCATAAAACTGAACATTTAAATATGTGGACAGAGGATTACATGAAGGACTCTGTTACTTACAGCATAGACCTTTTTTCCCAGCAGCCATTTTGATATGAATAGCAGGTAAACACAGGTGTTACTAATGACATTAATGAAAGTTCTGTTCCATTAACAGAGCCAGGGTCCTGCTATTCATGCTGGCTCACTGGAAAGACTCTGCTGCACTTAAATGGAACAGCACCTTCATTAATGTCATTAGTAACACCTGTGTTTACCTGCTATTTCATGTCAAAAATGGCTGCTGTGAAAAGGGTATATAAAATAGAATAGGACGGTTTTGATAGATTAGCAGTTAAGTACAACTGGCCTTGTTGTCCTTTTCACTTAAGCAGATATCTGAGTTTGTTGTGGTGTTGTTGTTAGAAACACATCGTGGAATAAGATGTATGAGGGTGTGACTGAAATAAAACCAATAAATCAGTCATCCAAGTTTTTCCTAGTGCCTGTGCTTAAGTATGGCTGGCTTGGGAGAGGAGTTAAGCCTGGCTGCAGCACAATATATTGCTTTACTGTGTTTTAGGTCTGCATTTTTAAACTGGCTGTTTTTTTTTTTCTCTTTTGTTTACAAGCCACCCGTTTTGTGTCAAGGCCTCTTTCTTAATTGGGGTGTGTTTACATGGTAGTGGTGACGATGTTCAAATGGGAATTACTTTGCAAAGGTAGGTGAGCCTGAGATACATTTACACTGTTTATTTAGTAAATAATGCATAATAATTGTAGCACAGTGCAATTTTTCACTCCCACACTGCTCTTGATGCACTTTTGTTGTGTTGTTTTTAGCCCAGATTAAACTGTTTTTTATTGTTATTTTTTAGTGAGTATGCTCTCGGTGGGACTTGTTTATCCTGTCAGTGTTACTGATATGATATGTGAGCTGTGGGAAATGCAGATTTCCCCATGAAAAGTCTCTGAAACAGCATTTAGATGATGAAACCAAAACAAATTCATGCATTAAGATCAATTCAGGTTAAGGGCTTCCCTCAGACAACCAGTGTAGTATTGATCAGCTCTTCAATACATATATAATCAAGCTGCATCATGTTCTTCATATCAAAGGCAAAAAGCACTGACTGGCCAATATGAGCCGAAATCGGCAAACTGATACATCAATCCAACTGACACAGCAAGAGAGGGGGAGCCAAGATACAAGAGCACATGGTAATGGTGTGTGTGTGTCTGAGAGTGTGTGTGTGCATGACTAAGACTTGTGCACGTAATCCCACAGACATTCAAGGCCAATTATAGAGTGACCTTAATGAAGAGCAGGATTAATTTAACTTATTAAGAATTTCAACCATTAAAGTCACCCTGAACCCTCCGGCTGCTTGATGCCCCGAGTCAGATGACAACTGGGCAGCAGCTCGTGTTATTTTCAACCCCATTACCCGCTCCCATTCTTTACATGAGTGTGTGTGTACGTGTGTGTGTGTGGTGATGGACACATCCAACAGAATGGGGCTGGCTGGGGGAACAGAGGGGTGACGCAGGCCTGCCAAGGACTGTGTGTATCCGCCTGCATGTTGTCTCAGACACACACACACACACACACTCACACACACACGGTCGACCACTATTCCTCATCCTCCCTCCCCTCATCTCACTCTCTCGTCTCCAGTGTCCTCTCTTCATTTATGTTCAATCAAGTGGCATTTTTTTATTCATTAACAATCACAGATAAGCTCTTCCAGCTTTCATTCCTTCTCTCTTTTCTCTTCCCCTCTTTCTCTACTTCCTACCCTCCCTCTGTCATTCTCTTGACCTCCTTGCCCCTTTAACCTTATTTCTCTCCCTCCTCTCCCTCTCTCTATCTTTCTCTAGCTCTCTCACCCTCTCTCTTTCCTTTACTTCCCTCTCTCTCATTCTCTCCCTCTCTTTCTCCCCCATTTCCCTCCCCCCTCTCTGCCTCCATCTCCCTCTGTCTCTCTCGTTTCTAATAAAGCCATATATCAACCAATCATCGGGGGATACCGAGTCATTACTTTTCCTCTGCTGAAAGAAAGAGAAAGAGAGAGAGAGAAAAAAAGAGAGGGGGAACGAGGGAGGGAGAGGAGGAGGAATAGCGGTGTCACGCCTTTGAGCAAAGCATCAATAAAGCAACGCTTAACAGCTACACAGACTCCACCGAACGATGGATATATCACCCAGAGAGAGAGAGAGAGGAAGGGAGGAAAGAAGAGAGAAAGGGACAAAGAAAAACTGGGGACAAGAGAGAGAGAGATGGGGAGAGAGAGAAGAGGAGAGTAAATATCCATGACCGTCACACCTCAGAGGTCTACAGCACAAAATGTCCTGGCTATCTGAACTCAGTGAAACCTTTAGATGTCAATGGTCTCGTATAGAGCGAGGCCCTGACACTGCCAGGGGTAGGGGTCAATTCTCACTGGGGTCACCCATGCTAAAAATGTATGTACCCATGATGCTCAGCGTTTCCCACAGGTTGCCAGTTTACTTTGGCAGAGGGGAGATGGTAGTTCTTCACCACTTGCATTGACGTTTTACTCAGCCGGCGCGGTGCCTCATATTTTTCCCGCCGCTAAAGTGTCTCAATCTAACGTGAGCTAATGGCACTGCAACATTAGCTGACTGTTATTCTTCCATCTGTGGTCAAAGGGCCGCAGATGTGCCGTGTCATAGGTGCAATGAATTATGGTTATAGTAGTTCACCAACACACTTTAGGCGCTTGGCAGCACTAAATCTTTATTGTCTGAAAATGACATCGACAAAGAAGTGCCAGCTCCGTGCATTATGGCACCAAAATGAATCCAAAACAAAAGTGTACTTGGCGGGCTGTTAATTCACCTGGGAGAGCCGCCCAAATATCAATAATGGAAGAAAAACTGATATGGTGAGACGCTTTGGATGAGCCATGCCCACCATACTAGTCACTTTTAAAGGTGCTATGTGTAGCATTTTTAGACATCAATATAGTCCAGGTAAAGGTACCCAATGTAGTTTGTGACCACTAGTGGCGCTATAGGAAAAGTGAGTCTAATCTGAGTTTAAATCACATGTACTCCCAGCACACTGTGAGTATAGGGGTGACATATTATACATGCCAATGTAAACAAAGCAAATTTCAAAATACTACAAAATAAAGCGTTCTGTTTATTAGACCTCAAGAACACATGCAATGGGTCTCATTCATGAAACGTTCATAAATTTGTGAGCATTTCTGCGCATAAAAAACATGTTTGGACTAAAAACCTATGGAGCCTTCATGTATGCTGCAGGTAAACCAGATTTGATTGTGTCCACGTGCTTATATTGAGGAATTCCAATCAATCATAGATGGGTATGTGCCATCCATGGCCATGAATAAGCAATCAATTCCATATAAGGAGACTGATCAATATGGATTAGGTGCATGGACCTGTGAAAATATCTCAAACAAAGAAGTAAATGAATTAATGAATGATTAAAATAATTTTAGCTGAAGTTCAGTTAAGAAAAGGCATCTTATTTTGTAGTGTCAGCACTGGTGTTACAGGAACTGGTGAATCCAAAGCCAGGAAGGAGGTACCTGACACACACAAATTCAGTATCAGTCAAATGAACTGCTGAAGAAGTTAAACAAGAGTGGTTTTGATATCAAAGAAACGCCAAAAAACTACCAGAAATTTTGAGTGTAAACAAAACCAAGTCTGTTTACAATGAAAACTATTGGGTACCTTTAACTGTCTTACCTTGGTACACTTACCATAAGCAAGGTCAAGACAACTGGTAGTCTCTGTCTCATTGCAGTGGTATTATTAGTAGTAGTATCTCTCAAAATGAGGAACATATTTCCCATAAATGCCAATGCTTCCTGCTGCACGGAGAATGATTTACCACACTGTACTAATGTCTCAAAACGAATGTAGTAATTTATTGTTTTTAAAATGCTATACATAACACCTTTAAGGTCCAAAACCACAGAACTGCAGGATATCATGCCTCTGAACAAAATGGCTACTGCAGCGCTTGCTTCTGCCCACTCTTTCTCAAGCCGTCAGGCAGAATTGAATGGGCGTATTGTACCACAGAACTCTCAGTCAACTGGTTGACAGATTGTTCTTTGTGCTCTCAAACAGGTGAAAACAGAGCACATTTGAATTTTTCAAGTAATTACTCCTCGAGGCGAAGCAGCAGCGCAGCAGTAATTTATAGTTGCATGCTGTTCATGCAGTGAAAGAGTTGGATTTCTCCACTTTGGGGCCTCAGTGGACCTGCAAAGTTTTATTTTTTTATACTCAACACTGTCCTTTTTGATTGGTACAAATATTGTGCGCACACAAAACACACGCGCATGCACTCATACATATATACAAAGAGGCATCCATGCATCCTCACACACACTAATGTATACTGATTTTGTCATTGTGCTTCATATATTACACTTCCATGTTCGCACAAAACATCTTAGAGCTCAGAGTATTGTTATTCCCTCATAAGCCAATGGACAAAGGCTGTTTCAGTGCAATTGTCTTTATCAAATAGAGCGCTTTAGGCAGATTTCTCTTTGGTTGCTGCTACTCACACTGCCATGGCTCTGCACACTGGCACGGCAATGCTTCTATTCTCACGCTGGAGTTAATAAGCTTGTTACTCCCCACCAACTCTAATATTGTCTTTCTCACCACAAGCATCAGAGCCTAAAGCTATTAATCCATGGACATATGGATTTTACTACTGCTAATATTTCATCTCCCTGTGTTTATTGCATCCCATGGCATATGCTCGACGGTGGCCACAAGTGCAATAACACATCCTGTATTGAGCGAGAGCTACTGGAGTATAGTATGCAGATATTTTCGAATCGCAGGAGTGGTCGAGTTGTTTACTCCCACTTGCATTTACGCTCTTACGAAAACCTTAAACAAAGCGAATGGCTCCAGGAAGAGAAAGCACCAGGTGTATTTTCATATTTTCATATTCACATTAAGCGCTAAATTGCATAAAATTATAACAGTGGTTCTTCGTGGCCCCAATGACAATGAATAATGGGGATGAAGGCAGGGAGAGCCTATATGGTAATGGCCATATTTACTGGGACCATCAATCATCTCCAAATCGCCAGCAGCCTCATCCCTCATAGGAGGGAGAGGGAGAAGGGGGCGGGACGCCTTCAAAACAAACTGCTTCTCCCTCTTTCCCATTCGATCAGTTCTCACTCTCCCACTCTCTCTCTCTCTCTTTCCCTCTCTCTCTCGCTGTCCCTCTGCAGTCCAACTTCAGCTTTTAGGAAAATCAATAGTGATGAAAGTGATGAAGTGCAAATCCATTTATGCTGCTGAAAGTTTACCAGGCTCTGAGCATGTTTTTGCCGGCGCTTAAATTGATTAAAGGAGAAGTATCATACGAATAACACAGCAAATGGTTAATTTGACCACTAAACCGGTGCGTGGCCTGACACCTCTGAGTGAGGCAATGTGACACTTAGCCAATGAACAGCGAATGATTTTCCTGGCCCTGCCGGGAGATGAGAGATGGGCTAAAGTGGAGAAGAAAAATGGCTGCTTAGCAAGGGAAGATCAGGTTGACGTTGGTGAAAATCTAATTCTAACGTGTCAGGCTGTGTATTCCAGAAAAGAGATCAATGCCACAACACCAACAGCCCTAGAAAGACTACAGAGATGAGGAGAAGAGAATAGCCCATATATTTAGAACAATCTGAAGGCATACTGTAGCAAGCAGGCAAGAATTTTTTTTTTCTAGAGAGCACATTTCATGCACAACTCCAAGTGCTTTACAGTAGATAAAAGAATAGAAAGAAAATAATAAATACAAAAAAAAAAAAACATACAAGGATGAACCCTACATGTTGGTCGCACAAAATTGCACAAAAGCATACCAATAGGTATGCACACACTATTATTAAAAATTTATATTAAAATCAGCGATCCGAAGGCTTTAGAGAACATAGAGGTTTTGAGTCTAGTTTTGAAGATATGTAGAGATCGGGCATGTCTTAGACTTCATGGAAGTTGATTCCATGTATAATGAGCATAATAACTGAAAGCTGCTTCCCCATGCTTCGTGTTAACTCTAGGGACAACCAATAAACCAGACCCTGATGATCTAAGAGTTCTAGCAGGTCGATATAGCGCTAGCAATTTCTAAATCTATTTAGGACCAAAACCATTAACTGATTTAAAAACAAGCAGCAAAACCTTAAAATCAACTCTGTAACATGAAGGCAGCCAATGCAGCGATCTAAGTGTTTTTACAGTAGTACAAAGGTGCAAGATTATAGGCAATGATACAAACGTTAAAGGAGCAGTTCACCCAAAAAACAAGATATTTGATCTCTTTCCTCTATAGTGCAATCTGTATGCAATTTGGTGAGATTTCCAGTCGGACACAGTCATCCCTGTCTCTCTTCACCTGAACACAATAGGGCTGGATGGGTTTCCATTTGTGGAGCTCAAACTGTTAAAATGTATATGTGAAAAACTCAGCAATAACAGCTCTTTCCAAAAATAATGACACAGATAATCACCGTAATCCAGAACTTCTAAGGGTAACGTATTTTTGGGGGAGCTATTTCCTGCCAAAGAACACTGACAAACTGTATCTGCCTGCCCTCAAGCATGAGTACAAATTAGATGCAACTCTTCACCCCCAAGGCTCGTGGATTATACTTGGTGTTCCTGTCATTTCTTTTTTTTTTTTTTTTTTTTTTTTTTTTTTTTA
>OMKZ01052618.1:7949-21801 GCA_900302535.1 Neoniphon sammara
GGGTGCATTTTCATATCCCGACTAATATACCCAATGTGTGATGGAATATTGTGATAGAAAACGAACTGCAAAACCTGACAGTAAAACAGATACAGATCCCAGCTATTAACGTTTATTCAGACATGGAGAAAGGATTATCTGAAAAGGCTATTTCATCAGTTTCTACTTTTTCAAGCACGTCAGAGAAGTACACTTTAAATGAGGCTATTACATAGAAATTAAACGCAATGGCCAAGTCGATATTAGGTCAAATCTAATTCAAAAGTGCAATGTCATTTAATAAACAAGCAAATAAGTGCAATAACCTAAATAACATTAGGCCTGTAGCCATCAGCAGAAATTCTACAACTGAAACAGCATATATCCATTATTTAATATGTCAAAAATCTTTCAAGGCAGTAGTGGTGAGCTGAAGAAGCATGTAACCTCTCCCACCTGTCATGTGTGCACATGCAAGACTGCGAGAGTGCGCATGCAGGTTACCATATTTTGGAAATTAGAGGAAGAGAGGTGTGTTTATCAGTGAGTTTGCATCCTCTGCGGTCTGAATCTGCCTCTGCTAATGTAGCCATCAGACAGCACACACCTTGTTTTTGCACTGCAGCTCTTTGGAAACTGCTTTTAGGCATCGTCATAGGGAAATCATTTATATATGAAGTGGCATCCAGCACATTCAGAGTTGCTGTGCCATCGAGGAGGGTGGTCAGGTAGTTTTACTGTGCCTAATGCTGTTTTTAAAGTAGTAACTCACCATGTCCACATATTTTTTTAAGTCTCCAAATCTCCAAACCAAACGGAAAAGTAAGATGCATTACTTTCTGCTGGACTTTTTAAACAGAGGCTGCATCTACTGTTCATCTTATGTCTATCAGACATGAGATGTACAATCCTGCCTTTAGGTGACTGCTCATAACCTACAATTTGTCCTGCCAGCTTCCCTAATGCCAAATACACCACTGCACCTTTCAGATGGCAAAGGGAGGTGAGCCAAGCAGCCAAAACTGAAGGTGGCATCACAATTTTTATGTGTAGTGAGAATGAGGCCCAGCCATGACCAGGATTAGTCATCATTACTCAGTGTCTGGGGTGTGAGCCAGTGAATGTCTATCATCTCAGTGTCACACACTGCCAACTGAGACCTCAGAGATTATGACTCTCCATGGCTTCATCTGAAAGCTGAATTGATTTTTTTGTTGAGTTCAGTCTACTTGCGTATGTGATGAAAGAGGCGAACCGTTCCTTCATATTATGCCTATTTTTGCCTATCCAGGGTCACGGGAGCCTATCCCAGCATGCACTGGTAGCAAGGCAGGGGACGCTCTTGGACAGGCTGCTAGCCCATCACAGTGCTAATACACACAGAAAGAAAAACACCCTCAAATTCACACCTATAGGCAACTTAGAGTCTCCAGTTCAACTGACTTGCATGTCTCTGGACTGCAGGAGGCGCAAAAACATGCAACTATGCATGGAGAGAGCATGTAAACACCACACAGGAAAGGCAAGGAATTAAATACGTGGATATTCTTGCTGTGAGGTGACACCACTGACGGATTTGCATGCCTTACACTCCCCACCTCCCAAACCCTCTCCGATCCTCAAAAGCATTAAAAAATATACATAGTTAGGTAATGGGCAGCAGTCGGGAAACTGCAAGCAAAATGGTCAGATTTTTTAAATAAATTAAATACCATTGAACCAAATTTGATTCACTTTATTACAAATCTGTCATGATGATGATGATGATGATGATGCAATAGTAGTTGTAGTAGTAATGTGACTATTAGTAGTAGCAGTAGTACTAGTAATAGTAGTAGCAGTTATAGTGGTAAAACAGAGCTGCCAACTTTTAAAAAAACCTTGGAGTGAGATTCAGCGGGACCGACCACAGTTTTGTCATTTAGGCCTACACATAAAACTTTTGTTCGTCAACTGATTTGGTAGATGCGATTCTGATCCCCTGCATCTTAACGATTTTGGGGGTGTCTGCTGGAGATGGATAGGGCCTAATACCTTACATACAAATACCATACAGAGAGAGACAATGGTGGAATAGTGGGGGTCTGGAGTCATCGAGCCCTAGCAGCCACACCCTATGACCTACACACCTGCAGAGCACAACTTTAGGTCACCATGGGGTCTTGATGAGCTGTGAAAAATTTGAAGTCGATTGGGTGAATCCCCTTGGATGAATTTGTTCAAATACGAGGTGTGGAAATGGCCAAAATCACGCTTTTACCGACAGTTGAGAGAGAACCTTGAGGTTCAAACCGCGCCTATGGTTAGCAAATCAAAATGGCCGACTTCCTCTTGGGATTTTACCATGACGTTAAGAGACTTTTTTGTGCATCTGGGCATGATGAAGGATTGTACCAAATTTTGTGTGCCTACAACAAACTAACCCCATGGCGAGGGTAGTTTGAAATTTTCTAGGGGGCGCTATTTTGCCATTTGGCCGCGCCCATGTGTGGCGCCCCCAAAATATCGAATTTTGGATCCGACCGCAGGGACGTGCAAAGTTAAGGCTGTTTTATGCTTGTAAGACATGTGTCGGACGACCAAAATGATGTCAGAGAGACAGAAAAAAGTGTCGTCCGACAGTGTCTTACACCTGTGGAATATTTGTAAGGTCGCAGATGCTGTCATTGGTTGTCTTATATTTTCATTGGCTGGATGGACCGGGAGTTCTGTTATTGTCTTGGAGATGGAATAAAGCAATCCAAATGATTTTCTGATTGACAGTCATATTAGTAGCTTTGGTAAAAACATCCACTGGCTGGAAAACAATTGACATATAATAAATACATGAATCTAAAGTAATGGATGGGTTTGAGGAGAGACTGGCGGAGCAGGTGAGGTGAGGTGAGCTTGCGCCACAGACCGTGTCCGACACTTCGTTTAAGCATAAACACATCTGTGTCATCCAACACTTGTCTTAAGACGTCTGCCGACATGTCTAACAAGCATAAAACAGCCTTTAGACAACTTCCAATTTGGGAAAGGGGCGAAATTGGGGCACGAAACGCAGAAAGAATAATAATAATAATAATAAACAGCACGATTTCAATAGGTATCATATCATATCAGCCTTTAAAAGTCCACAGCAGTTGAACAATAGTTGCAGCTATGGGCATCCAGTCTCCAAATGTTACGTGACAGGCATCTGTTCAGCATCACGAATTCTGGTAAGACATAAGTTAGCATGGCAGGGCACGGCACAGTTCAGCTCTGGAGGGCAGGCTGAATTCCCCTGCAGCCATGTGAAAGTTGTTGCCAGTTAGACAGAGTGAGAAATGTGTTTTTTAAATGATTGCCATTCCATTATTCATTTAGCCACCATTCTGCACTTATTACGCTTGCTGAATAATGTAAGCTGATTAATAATTCACAGAGAGATAAAAATGGCTCTGGTTTTAACTGTGGTCTCACAATTAGGTAAGAAAAGAGAGAGAGTAAGAAGAGAGAGACCAAGGGAGAGAAGGAAAGAAAGTAAGGGAGAGAGACCTTTGGAGAAAAAAATCAAGGTTTAACAATGCAAAAAATGGGCTGTGATTTTGGAGAAGTGAGTAGAGATATACAATGACAGAAAGAAAATAAGAAATAGAGAGGCACAGAGGACGGTAGAGGAGAAAGTGAAAGGCAGAGAGAGAGAGAAAACAAGATGTAACAGTATGATTTACAGGCATTTGCAAAGATTGAGTCCAGGCGGACAGTTAGCCGTCTCAGTCTCTTTCGAGAGATTTTAGAAACTGAAAGACAGAAGAGAGAAAGTGGGTGAGAGGCAGACTAAGAGGTAATTGTTCTGTATTGTCTTAGACGCTGCGTGGTTTCTGCAAAGCTCTGCAATCTGCTAGAAATTAAACCCAGAATTTATGTGACAAGGTGTTGGCAGCTTTCATAAAAGTACGACATCCAAGACCTTTCAAGATGTTTTTTTTTTTTTTTTTTTAATGCCAATGCCGGTCGGAGTGAAATATAAGACCTCTTTTGTCAGTGAGCTGAATGTGAAAGTGAAAAAAAAAAACCTTTATGACTATAGGCTGATATTTCTCACTTGAAAAACAGCAAACTAAGAAACTGCAAGTTCTCAAGACCACAACTGAATTGAAGAGGCTGCATTTACAAGTATGTTAGGACATTTTAGTCCTTGAATATATAGGCAGTCTAATTCAATACATTTTAAAACTTTGTCAGGATCTGCAGACGCCCTGTTTGAATTGACACACACTTTTCTGATTTATTTCACATTTATAAGCACACACGTAATAACAAACACACAGAATTGCATCAAGGTGGCATTTTAAATCTGGTCATTGCTGAACCAGATAAATATTGAATGCAGAGAGAACATGCCATTTTTATTTGTGACTCATGCAATGCAAATCCGGCAGTCCCTGTAAACATTCTGTTTGTGGTGTATGGCCTGAATCCAACAGCTGATAC
Source organism: Neoniphon sammara (assembly GCA_900302535.1). NCBI lineage: Eukaryota > Metazoa > Chordata > Actinopteri > Holocentriformes > Holocentridae > Neoniphon > Neoniphon sammara. Next base: position 12,393 of record OMKZ01052618.1, read on the forward strand.
AGGAGACAAAGTGTTACAGCCGCTGTCACTTTCCTTTCGTAGAAAAACTTTTGTCCAAAGGATAGAAATACTGTCAAGATGCTTTTGATCTGTCTGAAATTGGAAATTGGTAAAACGCAGGAGTCAGGGTTCAAAGCAGGGAAGGGGAATTAGAATTTTTAGAATAGTTTCTCTCAGCCACAGAGTTATGGGATTTAAATGATGCCAATATCCAAATCTGAAAAATAAAGCTCCAAAAGGTTGAAACTCTTTGTTTGAAAGTATGACATATTGTAAAAAAGGTTTTGAAAGACTGAACAAAAGATGTGAAGCCTTGCAAAAATTTTTGATAGACTGAAAAAAAATCCAAATCTCTGTAAGCAGTATTTTGTGTTTGAGTCTTTCTTCTTTTAAACTGCAACATCCTTTTTACAGTGTTTCAACAACACATTTTCAAAGTTTCAAATATTTCGCTTACACATTTACACCTTGTAAATGTTGATCTGAAAACAGGAGCGCATATGTTGAGAAAAAATTTTTGAAATGTCGAAACTGTGGTTTGGAAAGGGCAAATTTTTATTTTGAAACTTTGCAGGGTGGCCATTTGTACCTTTGGAGACTACTTTTTTCAGAACTGAGTTTTCAACACCCACTTTTCAGAGATTTGACCACACAGTTGCAAGCTTTCGAGTCACGTGACTCTTGGCACTGTTCTCTCGCAGGTTTGGTTTGAAACTCTGAAGCAGAAGGTTCAGGAAAAGAAAAAAAAAAAGATGCACCATGCCTGGGGACGGGAGTATTTTGCTCTGAACTAATTGGTTGCTCTGTGCTGACATACGGGCTAATCATATGTTGTGTATACCGGGCTGGCATAGTGATTGACAGGTCAGTCCATTACTGATAAAGGGGCTGTGACACTGTAAACACTCAGGACTGAACCTGAAATTGACCATGGTAATGCACTCCTTCGCTGCTTGCCCACCGCTGTTAAACAAGAAAGAAGACGACGAAAATGACCACGGATCGCCATGACCCTCGGTAAGTCATTCTTTGTAACAATGTGCCCACTACCTTAAATGTGAACTGTAAAGTGGAAGTAGATATGGCCCGATATGGAGTTGGCTAGTGTTAGCTTACGATGGCACTTAGGTAGCAGTTACTGTCTTAGCTGGCTAGCGGCCAAAGTAGCAAAGATAATATAATCAGTGGAATACACTCATAGAAAAATGAGAACACAATTCCCTATGCCTGCGATTCCAATAAAGCTTTGATTTGACAAGAAATCAGTATGTTATTGTTACATTTGACAGTTAGCTAATGTTTTGACCGTAACGTTAACAGTAAATTACAGCACTTAGCTAATATCCATTGCCGTTATGGAAGTTTGCCATTTACACTAGGTATGTTACCATCAAATTACTGGACCGATAAAGCAGTGTCGATTTGCCACATGAAATCGTCGGAACCTGTGAGGCTCGGGTCGGGTCGGGTCTTGTATCTTTATCATTTTGCTGCATCCCACCAGCCGAAGCTAAAAAATAATTGGATGAATACTTCACCCAAAAGCTGTATATTTTGTATCATTTAATCACCCCGAGTTGTCTTGAAAATGCCAGCCTCAAGGAGAACAAAGGCTCCAAGCACTGTTGTGCTTTCAGTATGAATTGGATTGATTTGTGACAAATAGCATGAAAAAAAGAAAGAAAAAGAAAACAATTCAATTCTCAATTTTTTGTGCAGTATAATCCAAATCCCTGATTCTCCATGATGTTCAGTATCTCCCAAACCAATGAACTTTTGTGAAAACATTGCAAGACAAGAAGACACTGTTTGCGGTAAGCCCCACCCCTTTCGACAATGTTGTTGTCATTGGACCCCCCCCCTCCTTCAGCTAGTCAACATGAAAAGGTGGTCAAGTGCAGCCTTGATACATAACCAACCATAACACCAGGTTTTGTGATGTTAAGTGGGCCTGTTCGGAAAATACAGCCCTATCTCTTCTAAGCCCCGCCCATTACCACGCCCCATGTAGTTCGACTGCCCCGAAAAGGTAATACTTCTTCTATGGCCTATCACCAACCTCCTTGCTGGGTTTTGTGGTCTTACATGAACTCTGTACCTCTACACAAATGACGCACCTATATTAACAACAGTGCATCATTTAAAAAGACCCAGCTAGCATAAACAGTAAAAATTCCACACAGCAATCTGTCAAAAACATTGTTCTTGTGTGTGACATTGTTGGACCTATCATGGTTAAATGAATCTGAATTTTTATCCAAAAAAACAAAACAAACAAAACAAACAAACAAAAAAAAACCAACAGATGATAAAGAAGGTTTTTTACAATAGAAATGACTGTATGTGAGCTGTCAGTGTTCAAACTTGAAAAGAAATGAATCCTATAATCAAACTCTCAAAAGTCTGTGGAATTAAAACTTGCTGTGAAATGACTCATAACAGTAAATAATGGATGTAGGTCTATGAAATGATCAGACAGTCAGTGATGTAGAACATCTACAGGCCAACTGATCAGTACATCCAGTCTCTCCTTTTGTTGCCAGCCCTGTCATAATACTGTTGATGCTGCTTTGCAATGAAAACAGCCACTACTTCTACCAGAATCATTGTGTTCAGGACAGGTCTCATATGCATAATAAATTACCTGCCAAACTCTGTGTTTTATGAGCTATATTCTCATGGGATGATGAAATTCACTGACATCACTGGTGTCCTGCACAGAGCTGTATAAAGTAAAGATTTTACGATTATGTCACTTCCTGATTTACAAAAGCAAAACTTGTAATTCACTCAATAGATCCTGGCACTGCCTCCGCCTTTTATTTCAGGAGGGAGATAGGAACTAAAGAGAAGGAAAAGAAAAAATAGACCTAAAATGAATTACAGCTCAAATTGCATGGGATTAGTATTATCAGGGCAAGTCTGCCTTGACCGAATTACTGTAGGTAATTTGCGCTGGAATTTTTAGACATAGTAGATTTGCACGGGGTCAAAATCACAGACAATCTCTGTAATTGTTACGAGTCGCTCCACATCCTCAGGTAACATTAGTCGTGTGCGAACAGGGTTTTACTAATCGTATCTCTCTCTCTCTGCTTTATCCAGAATGGCTGGGTGACATGAGAAGAATTAATGCCTTATCTTTCCAACTTATTCGTTCCTCTCAGTAGTGGCGTGGTGATTCTCCACAGCCTGTGACGTCAGGGAGGGATATCGCGCGCACACACACACACACACACACACACATACACACACGCAGACCTCGAGCATAGCCACCAGCTCTGCAGGAAAGCTACACTTGTGATGTCATGTTACATAAACTGTTCCCTCTGCTCTCCTCTCTGCCGCTTGACTGTTTTTACCCCGTAAGCCTTTCCACAAAACTCTGATAGTTACTGTAGCCTACTGCGAAAACCCCGCAAGGGACGGAGAGGAGAGAGAGAGAGAGAGAGAGAGAGAGAGAGAAAACGAGAGCGCTGAGGCATCATTTAAATGTTGCATCTATGCTTTAGCTCTCATTTAGCCCAGGTTCTTTTTGCCCAGTTTTAGCGATAAACAGTGTTACATATTGAAATAATGCATAAACAGCTGTTAATATCAAGTATACAGTATGCCCAGAGAAGTTCATATGTACATGGTAATACTTTATGCATAAAGCATTATATAGACATCTACTAAACATTCACTACTTTACACGAATAACATTAGCCTGAAAAACACATATTAGTTATACATAATGTTAGCTTTAACAACAAAGAAGCAGGTATTTGTAGCTGAATGTAATGTTAGCTTTATTCTGGATGTTCTCAAGTTTGTGATGCTGCAGTGTATAGAAAATAGAAAATGCATGGATTGATCTAAATGTTCCTCTTCCCATTCTTCCTCCTTCTTCTAGACATGTGACTTCTTTCTTCTATATTGAAAAATGGAAGCAGGAGGGGAGGTCAAAATGAGGAATAGTCTAATTTCACTGTAATTTAATTCACTAGAAATTGTTACAATGCAAAGAATGGATGAGTAATAATTTTTTTTTAAATTTTGTTTTAATCTCACCTCTTTAAACCTTTTTTTCTATGTTCAGCTAACATCTAAACAATTTAATACTTAGTTCAAACAAAATTATCTTTTCATATCAGAGTCCCAAGGGCAAAATCACTTCTGAGGCTTAATGAAAGTCAACTTGGCTGTCTGGGACATGAACAAGTTCGAAAACCCCTGCTAGAGAGGAAGAGTTTTATTGTATTTTTGGCGCAAACGCCAAGATTTCTAAATCAGAAACTGACAAATTGTAAGATCTTGACCTTTCATTTTCCAGTGCAGAAGTATTTCATGAAATTTAGAGGCTGCAGGATAGTTCATTAATTACACAATGCCTCCACCTATTACTATTCTGTGCGAATACGGATTCAGGGAAAATAAGTTTTTGTATGGAGGGCGTGCAGAGCAGGGAGGTAGAGAGGAAAATAAGTAATGAAATTGCACAGAGAAAAACCGCCAGGGAGAGAAAATGAGTTGGATGGAAAAAGATTTTTGTTGTGTAACTTCACCCGGATGCAGAGCTCCTCTGCTATGAGTAAAAATACTCCATAAACAGAGAGAAGCCTCATCAGCACCAATGCAACAGCCACAACTCCACCACAGGGCCAAGTGGGGCTTATCAAGGCCAATCAGGGCTTATTGGGGCCAAACAGGACTTCCCAGTGCCAAGCGGGGTCCTAATAGAGCCAGCAGAGCAAGTCTCCCATTTATTATACAGGAGACAATGTTCTGTTAATATGTTTGCTTTTGTTCAGTGCTTCTCTCCAAAGTGAGATATCCACTATTTGACAAAATGTGATGCTTACCATAGGAGTGACCAAATTAAAGCAGTCATTTAGTAGGTTGACTTAAGACCTTTTTCCCCAGCAGCCATTTTGACATGAACTAGCAGGTAAACACAGGTGTTACTAATGACATTAATGAAGATTCTGTTCCATTTAGGTCTAACAGAGCCAGGGTCCTGCTATTGTTCATGCTGGCTCACTGGAAAGACTCTGCTACACTTAAATGGAGCAGAACCTTCAGTGTCATTAGTAACACCTGTGTTTACCTGCTAGTTCATGTCTAAATGGTTGCTTGAAAAATGCTATTTGTTGTTTTTCATCACAACATGAAATACACAGATTTGAGGGCCACAGTGTAAATGTAATTCATGTATATGGTCCATGTTTTTTAAGGACCATCTCCCATGAACTTTTGAGGTTGTGGGGTTGAATCCAGCTCATAGCAATAGTGTTATTTTTATACCTGTATTTATCCAGGGGGGGAGTTGACTGGTCAAACACCATCTTTCCCAGCCTCGCCCTGCTTCACAGTCATGCAGTCCCACATATTCTGCTCATAAATACTGGCTGTTTGGTCCCTATAATAGACTGTATATAAAGATGGACAACATGACAGCTCCCCAAAAGTGAAGCCACAATGTCTCGATCGCCCCCTGGTGGCTGGCTGCAGTATAGGTCATAAAAACCCGCCCCCTCTATGTTAGCGGATGGGACATGGGCCAAACTAAAAAATCAAATTACACATCAAATAAATTTTTCCCAAAGATGGTTCCTGTCATTTCAGGTAGTTCTTATCACGCTGATGTATGTTCAAGTGTTCATTTTTCTGATGTTTGGTTTTCATTAGTTATTTGATGCTATAAAAAGGGGATGTGACACCTGTGATTGACAGCTGCTCTGAGTGAAGCTGTCGCGGAGCCGGCACCTGTGGACTTCTGCTCAGGAGGTGCATGTGGGAATGTCGAGAGGAGATGAACGCTAACTTTCCATAACCATGACTGTTTCAAAACATACATAGCTGTTGTATTTACCTTATCAACAAGCCTTCAGTCGTAGTACAACCAGCGGAAATGACAGTTAAGATTGGAGCCGCTAAGCTACCTCAAAACTTCAGTGGGCGTGTGCTCGCGATTCAGTCGGGAGATATGGGCGGAGCTTCAGTACTCCCCGATCTCTACTGCACAGACTCTGGCTCCAAATGACGTCACCAGAGCAAAATGGCAGTGCTCGTATCCAGGATATTTTGGCTTCACTTTTGTACAGTGGAAGGAAGTAGAGATGCATTGTCCATCTTTATATACAGTCTACGGTCCCTATAGTGAATTCTTCCAGGCTAGCTCTGTTTGGTCCTACGATGGAAACCAGTCCAATAAGTAAGCCCTGGCCCGCAGTGGGAACCCGGAGAGTTAGCTGGCTACAAAAAAGTTGATCCGTGGAGAGCTGAGGGCATCACAGCTGAACGCTAAAGTAACTTTGAACCCCTGCTAACTTTAATTCTCTGTGACATGGAGGGATGTAGCTGTGAGCCACACCATGTACATTACAATTAAAATCAGGGAACCACAGCCACCATAAAATAATCCTATTATACGCTCTCTGTGTGTATGTCTGTCTGTCAGCTTGGCTGGAAGCACTGGTTTCCCCCAGTCAAGGTCATGGACAGTAAAGGTCATGGACCACCAGCAACATTTGGACACAACAGAAATGGGTGATGTTGCTTTTAGCAGGACAGAGGAACAGTTCATTGGATAAAATCAATGTGAATTACCCATTAGGCTTTAAGGAGCAAAAGTATAATGAAAAAAAATGTTTGTGTTGGCAGAATTGCCCATCTGCATTGCCGGGGAAGGGTTTTTCCTATCAACCATGTCCCAAAGCAACCCATACTTGTTTTGATGTTTCAGTGCATTTTTATTTTTTATTTTGTACCTTCCAGGCAGCCATTCCTTCCCATTCATTTCAGTACGCATGAAAATCAACGTGCAGGAGACTTGAAACTTACTTGAGACTGGTAATCCATCATACCCTGCCTTTGTCCAGGTTATTTTATTGCTGTGTAACATTAATTTTAAAAAGTCTGCAGGTCTTCTGGTCTGTTCAGGTGCTGGTGAGAAGCTCTGATTCGGGACATCAGATATTCCCAAAATTGACAACCTTCCAGTCATAGACTACCAACCTGTTTTGAATTTGAATAATTCAATGCATATCCATTTGGGATAAAATATCCTAACATTTATACAGTATTTCAAAAATACAGCTGGCTATACTGTTACCATTACCTACAATTAACTGCAACAGATGTACATTACCTACATTATAATTCCACAGCCAGTGACAGCTTTATTTCACTCTGTCTCTCTCTGCTGCCCCTCTCTCTCCACTCTGCCTCTCTCTCTTTCCTAGTCTTTTCTTTGTTAATGAAAAAGTGCCTTAATTATTACATACATGTTATGTCTCTGTCTGCTGTTCCACAGATGAGCGCTGAGCAGGACTCTGACACTCTCTCCTCATACGATGATTAGAACGGCCTCAGGGGCGTGCTCTGCAGGGTCAAAGCAAGTTAAAGGAATACTCCAATGTTTTGGGTAATATACCCTTCTTCTGACTTACCCAGACTGAGACAAGATGTTTGATACCATTTTCACCTCTTTACATCCACTGGTTCCTACTGGTTTACATCCACTGGTTTGGTTCCTATTTTGTGTTAGCTTAGCATAAAGACTTGAAGTCTACAGGAGTCATTAGCCTAGCTCTGTCAAAGTGAAAAATTAAACCTTCCTCCAAAGCTGTTGTATTTACACAATGTATGTGTGTATTTGAAATACATGTCTTGGAATTTAAAAAAAAAAATGGTAGCAACTATAACCGATGAACATATGTGTTTATATATTATAGTGCCTTCTCCCAAAACAACTCTCTTTTTTTTAATTCAAAAACATGACTTTCATTACCATGTAATTCACAACACATTGTATAAATGAGACAGCTTCAGGGTTGCTGCAGTTTTATTTTTTCACTTTGACAGAGCTAGGCTAATGACTCCTGTAAACTTCAAGTCTTTATGCTAAGCTAACATGAAAAGCTACCCACAGGGACCAAACCAGTGGATGTACAGGGGTGAAAATGATATTGAACATCTTGTCTCAGTCTGGTTAAGTGAGAAAAAGGGCATTTTGCTCAAAACCTTGGAGCATTCCTTTAAGGCATCTTATGTACTTATAATTAAAAGCTAGCAAAACCAGAGTCAGACGCTAAATACACTATGACCAGGATTTTGTAAAGCTTTTACTGTTGCAAAAACTTTTAGCATGTGCAAAACCAACAATATGATTGGTCAAGAAGATTATCTTGCACCAGTTACAAGCTTTACTGACTTTATGACTGACAAATGAAAGCTACCAAAAGTATGACCCAGTCATCATCCCCTTTGTCTCACTGAAGTGAGACACTGTGAGAAAAAGCAGCACCAGCCGCTCTATGATCCCCATAGCAAGCAAGCATGAGATAATATTGTTTATATGTTTTAAATAGAGCAATGAGCTCCGCTTTCAGTGACAGCAACTCATTTGGCAGCACCAGAGAAGAAATGTAGAATATGAACCCCAAAACCAGCAGGGGAGCAGCGTCTGTTCGGTTTCTGCAGATGGGTAATATTCTGTGTCACTAAATGCACCAAGGCAGTTTGTAGCAAGAGTTTGTTGCAATCTGACTGCATGTGCTTTTCACTGAGGTGACGCTAGCAGCATGCCAACATCTCATGTTTATGCTAAGATCCTCCCCTAATTTTCTGATATCACCTGACAATAAAAAAAAAAAAAAAATAGGCCCAGCCAACCGCCTATTAATCATTCGTCCAACCTGACAGGGTGACAGGTTACTAAAACTGTCCAATGAACAAGCTGCCTGTGAGTCATGTGACTTTTGTTTACCAGCCCTGCTTCACTTGTAACTGAGTGAACCTAAACTAACCAAACACACAAAAGCCAACTTTTCCATTATGATTCAGACCATAGAAAACTAAATGTAGGTGTGATCGCGCCTTAAGACTTGCGTCACTTTGTGTCTATTTTGATATTTGAACATATCCCCCATTACAAGCTCCATTCTCAGGCACTCAGCTTCTACTTGGTTGCCAAAGAAACATTGTATGCTGCTGCTCCTGTGGATTTTATTCAGTGTTGTGCGCAGACTTGCTGCTGCGCCTGAAACCGTAATTCAGGAGGACGGTGGGAGCAGCTTCGCAAACAGCAGCCTCAGTTCCTGTGAAGAGCCGAAAAAAAAGATGTTTCTGTCTTTTATTTTGTTGGAGGTTAAGCTGCCCTTTCTCCTTTCATAACGTTTAATTAAGTAACCTCCACAAAATATATTTGGTACTTCACTCTCTGACAAACAGGAACACACGCACGCAAGCACACAGACATACACACACACATGCACACACACACACACACACACACACACACACACACACACACACACACACTGCAACACTCGAACCCAACACTTCCCAGTTCCACAAGCAGCACTGTGATTAAAAATGGAGAAGAAGCCACGTCATTGTGGGACGCATCAAAACATATCATAGA
>OMKZ01052619.1:0-13362 GCA_900302535.1 Neoniphon sammara
GCATAGAGGAGGTGTTAATTCCTCGCTGTGTTGTGTCCTTCACAAACCCATGGCAAGACACACACACACACACACACACACACACACACACACACACAAACACAAAACCCACACTCAGAAGCAGGTGGTGAGATGCTACAGCAGTGAAAAATGATAAGGCTTGGAGATAATCCAGACAGCACGATGACCGGCCACACTGACCTTCACAACACAGACTAGCTGTGTGTGACAGTCAACGTGCATGTTTCACTTGCATGTGCTGTGAACCTGGTTGGTCACCAAGGCAACCAATTCTGTCCAGCTGAGCTGCAGGGTTTATTGGCTGTCTGCTGTCTCACCAAGAAAAATTCTCAACTACAGTGATCAAGCAATTGCTCTTCATTAGACTGAACATGAACTGTATGGTTGTCAATGAAAAGTTTAAAGGCAAAATACTTTTTTACTGTGTAAACATTTTCGATGACCACACTTTATCACCATTTTGCTGAACTGCCAGTCTATAAAAATACCCATTACTGTTGAGTCTCCCCCTTCTGCCCACTCGGCCTGTGTTTGTAATGTTCAGGATGTTTCTGGGCTGTACAAGACAACTAGGAAATTTCCCACTTGGAATTTCCTACTTTACACTTCAGAGCATTCCAGTGGTTGAGGTGGGAATAATATGGAACTTACCCAACTCAGAAGTGAAAATACACATTCCCCAGGATGTGTGAAGTGAGCAGTTATGTGGTGAATATGCATTCTAACTGGGTATGCATATTCCCCGACTAGATGGGGAATCTAGAAGGCATTCCCTAATTTCCCGATGAAATGGTTAACATAGGTGGAAACTGCTACAGTGATGCTCAAGTAGTGCATCTTGGCATGTGCACAGCTGAGTAATCACCAGCTTCATGCATTTACATCTTTCTATGCATGGACACTGCAGAACCAACCTATAAAATCAGTCCTGCATCAATTTCTTCCTCAACACAACCATATATTTCGCACATATGGGCTGGCACTACATAGCAACATCTTATTTGCCCATTGCAAGTACAAGGACACAAACATTTTCCAACAAGTAAAGGTCTAACATTATGCAGGATGAATAATGTGACAGATCAAACCAATTGCAAATTGATCTACCACCCCCAAACCCAACCCACCTTTCCTCTCTGAACTGTCCGATTTCCTCACTCAACTCTGCTCTGTTTCACCATCCATCTTGCTCCTAGCGAATTTGAACATACATATTGACTCTACATACTGCAAAACAGCTTCTGAATTCCTAGAAATCCTCAACTGCTTCAACTTAACTCAACATGTCAATTTCTCCACCCACAATCACAGTCACACCCCGGACTTGGTTTGCTCTACTGGATTTATTGTACAGCACCTCTCGGGCACCGACCTCAGCATCTCTGATCACTTGGCCATCATCTTTAACATCGACATCCCTAACCCCAACCCAATACACAAATGCACCATTACCTTCCACAACATCAAACCCATTTTTCCCTCTTCTCTGTCGGCTTGTATTACACATAAAATGTCCACCTCCGCCCTGACAACTCCACTCCCACTGATCTGGTTGACCACAACAACAACACACTCTCCTCCTGCCTTGATCAGCATGCACCAAGCAAAACTAAAACAGTCTCATTCACTCACTCTGCTCCTTGGTACAACCCTGAACTCCGTCAGTTGAAATCTTGAGGATGCCAACTAGAAAGCCTTTCTACAAAAACCAGCCTTACAGTGCACACCCAAGCCTACAAAGACCAGCTCCATAAATACAAGGATGCCCTCTACACCACCTGCTCCTCCTACTACTCCAACCTCATACAGTCTGGCTCCCAAAACCCCAAGACCTTATTCTCCTCAATCAATGAACTCCTCAATCCTCTGGACAATCTAGCCCACACTTTTACAGTTGATAAATGCAACTCCTTCATGTCATTTTTCCAAACGAAAGTAGATACAATTTACAACCATCTGGCTGTTGCTGCACCTGCCCTCTCTGATTCTGCCACCTCTTCCACTGCTACGCAGATGACATCTAACTCTACATCTCCACCAAATCTATTACTGCTGCTGGTCACACCACCCTCACCAACTGCCTCATGGAATAAAATGCTGGATGCAAACCAACTTTCTCAAATTGAATGGCAATAAATCCGAAATCCTCATCAGTGCCCCCAAATCACTCACCAAATCGAGTCACAGCCTCTCCCTAAATATTGAAGGTTGCACTGTACGCCCATCCCCTCACATCCATAACCTTGGTGCTATTTTTAACCTCACCCTTTCCTTTGAGCCCCATGCCAGCCACATAACCAAAATCGCCTTTTCACATATCAAAAACATATCCGTCTATCCCTCTCCTTTACTGGGGCCCTCCCACCAGAGGGCCCCACTCACCCCAAAGGGACCATGTGCCTTCTGCGTCTGTCTACCAGTGGAGAACTACTGCTTCTTCTCCATTCATATTAGTTAAGACACTAAGGACTGTGGCATCCCCAGATATCCATGATAAATATATTGAGTGATTTAATAATACTCATTTTTGTTATGTTGGCCTCCATCTTGACTAGAACAATGTACCTTTTCCATAGATGAAGTTTGTTCAATGCGTTATTATTAGACCTGAATATCTAATACTGAGGATATTTGTAAGTAAGTCCTAACATACATAAAGTACTGAATTATGTTCTGTTAAAGTATGTGCTCCCTTTTTGTTTTTTTTGTGTTATTTTTGGTACAGTCACCCTAAAGGTTGAGACAGCATCACACTTTGTTTGAAGACAGTTGTGAGAGTGCAAACTGCTGCACAGGCTGATCTTCCTTGGTGCACCCACTCTATCCATCCATCCATCCATCCATCCATCCATCCACCCATCCATACATCCATCCATCCCTTCATCATTCGGTCTCTATATCCACTCATCCCCATTCAGGGTCATGGAGGGTTGCAGCTTATGCCAGCATGCATTGGGTAGAAGGCAGGTAAACACCCTGGACAACAAGTTTTAAGTTTTAAGTGATACTTTACTGATCCCTATGGGGACATTTGAGCTCTGCATTTAACCCATCCTATCTATTAGGAGCAGTGGGCAGCCACAGTGCAGCGCCCAGGGACCACCTACAGTTATACAGTCAGTGCCTTGGTCAAAAGCACTGACCAAGGCACCCTAACAATTAGTTGCACCTGTTGCCCATTTTTGCACCTGTTGGCCATTTGCTAAAACAGGGATAGATGTTGGATAGATAATATTTGTATTTGTACCTGCGCAGCCATGTAGCGCGCGTGCAAAAGCGTGTGCGCCCTGCCTCCAGAACAGAAGTGAATTATGATTTTTGCAAAAATATGCATGTTTGGGAAGTAATGAGCATAGGACTGGATACCAGAGTCTTAGATTATACTTCATGATGACTGTGAGCTTTTTAAACTGACCTTTTGATATTTTTTTTCTGTTGAAAAATTACGATCCCCCGTTCTGTTTTTTTTTTCTTTAAGTTTGTCAATAAAACTTTCTTCATCAGCGACTGAAGACAGCACATGGTGAGTACTTGATACAAATATTATCCATTATAGGTGAAGCATCCTTTTAACCATGTGGGTGTATCATGCCCAGAACTATAGTGGCATTCATTCAATAGAGCCCCTGGACAGGTCGCCAGTCCATCACAGGGCAAACACACAGAAACAGCTAACATACAGAAATACCACTCACAGACATTCACAAATATGAACAATTTAAATTCTCCAATTCACCTGAGCTGCATGTCTTTGGAACGTGGGAGGAAACTGGAGCACCTGGAGGCTAACAGGCTATTGATTTATTTTCACTAGTGCTGACACCAAAAGACATGACAACATAAGAAAAATAAGAAGCCAACAAAAAGACATTAATACAAGTTTTTTTTCTTTTTAAAGTACATTTTCAAGGAGGGACAGACTCAGACTTTAGAAAATTTGGGGTCTTCACAGTTCTTCATAATTTAAGACTGAGTTGAAGGTAACTAAAAGATTTTTTTTCCCTAAGGATTTTACATCGGTGGAAAGAGGCTAAGAGATTCACAAGAAGTTTGGTTAGGTTATTACATGGGCCAGCTATCACCACTTTTAACTTGTCATTGTTCAGTTGGAAAAAACTGCGTGACATCCAAGATGCCAGGAAATACTTCAGGAAGTCCAAGCAACCAGCAGCACTGGACTTTACAAGGAGATGCAACTGAGTATCATGAACATAACAATTGAAATAGATATTTTGTCTTCCAATTGTACAGCCAAGAGGGAACATGAACATGGGGTCCAAAATGAAACCCTACTATACACTGCATGTAGCAACTGCTGATTTAGAGACAGAATCACCCACAGCTGCAGGGAAGCATATCTGCTAAAAGGCTGTGATCCGCTGTGTCAAATGCGGCATTAAGATCACGTAGTACGATGATGGAGCAACTGTAATGTGCCCTGCAAGCAATGAATCACTCGATGCTCTTAGTAGTGCTGTCTCTGTGCTGTGTTCTATATAGAAACCTTATTGAAGCTTTTCCAACACGATACAATTTTGCTCAAGAAGAAAGTCCACTCTTTAGTTGGTTAATAGAAGAAGGGTCTAAGCCATTTTTTCAGAGAAGCCTGAACTATTGCACATTTAAAACTAGAGCAGTGCCCATTCCAAATGTGCCTGTCAGAAGGGGCTGATTGCTTGGCCTGTGGTATTGCCACTTGCAGCTTTCTGGGGACTGCAGTGTGTGTTCGTCAGTGTTGTCCGTTACTGCTGGAGTTCGCTGCTCTGCTGCGATAATGTTAGTCTGTGAATGGTGGCATAGAAGTTCACGTGTACTTCATGTTTGTGTCGCAAAGGCAGATCACAAAGTGCTCACAACCGCTGCCTTTTTTTGACTATGAACTACAAAACTCAAAGCAAATGCATGCTGAAGACTGTCCGGGTGTTGCACTGCCCCCGCAGTTGAGTTCCGCCTTTCTCGTGCCGTCAGTTATGACGATAACTAACAATTTGAAAATAGATTTTTGCAGCTTTCTTGAGAATGGCTCGTCCAAACAACTTCACAGTACATCACAGTCAACGCTGTACTTCTTTGGGGCCTCAGCAACACATCCACCTAGTGCGAAGTTGTCAAGAAAATCGAAGGACAGACATACATACACAGAGATTCCTCCATTTATGGTTAGATGATGGTATGCACCCACATGTGGAATAGCTGTATTTGTATAATGTAGGGTAGACCAGGACCAAAGTGGTAACCTACAAAATCTAAAACATTACTATTCTATTTTATAAAATATTGGCAAGCCTTTAGTGTTTCTTATTTGAAATTTATTTGAATATTTGGATTAATTATTTTAAAGAGGTTAAAAGGTAAACTGAGATGGGTATCCTAAAAATACTTATGTTGACTCTTAAAATGTTTTTCCTGTGCTCATGCAGATCAACCAGCTGGCTTCTATAATAACAAGAGCCCTAACTTGTCAGGGCTCTTTAGGGAGGGTATCAGGTGTGGTCACTGTGGTGTCGAGAAACTACTGCACTAAGACAATAAATCATTATCACATTAATTCTAAGCCATTAGTAAGATCACAGACAAGGCTATCACCAAAAATATTAACAGCAGCTCTTTTGCAATTTTCATAGTGGACCACTGGGTTGCATGAAGTGGGGAATCTGCTGAACTGCTGAATTGCTTCATGGCACAAAACAGAAGTAGGGTGCTGTTCAAATCAAAATCTTTAATTTATTTATTTATTTATTTTTTTTGGCAACACTACATGGTCAAAAATAACTTCCAACTATTCAGGGATGGGCGGCCAGAGGCCACAGGGCTTATGGGAAATGTGGTCTTATTTTTTTTTAAACACTAGCATCAACAGCACCTCTGGTGTAAGATAAGTCAGTGCATTTCCCACTTGTCTCTGAACCAGCTCTTTTCTCTATA
This sequence comes from Neoniphon sammara, assembly GCA_900302535.1. NCBI lineage: Eukaryota > Metazoa > Chordata > Actinopteri > Holocentriformes > Holocentridae > Neoniphon > Neoniphon sammara. The sequence continues at coordinate 5,947 of OMKZ01052619.1, forward strand.
TGAAGACACTGTTAATTAAAAGAGATCATCCATAGTGGAATCAACAAAGCAGCAGTGAGTTTGCTGTGGCTAAAAAAATCAAGGTATTCAGAGACATTTGTGTGTAACTGAGCAGCACAGAAAGAAATGTTACCATCAAAGAAAAGGAGCTTTCCATAAATATGAATAGATCAAGATAAAATAAAATATAAGATAAAATGAGAATAAAATAAAATAGAATAAAACCTATTTGTGTATTGTAATGTACATGTGCAAAATGTGTCACAATGTGCAAAATAGTGGTGACAGTTTGACAGTGTAGGTCTGCTCACTCTTAGTCCTGAAGGTACTGGGAAGAAAAAATATCTCAAAAATGAATGCCTTTGATGTCTCTGAGCATCTCTGCCTTTAATCCATGTGACAGTTACATTGAGCCTTGAGTGGATCTTTATCTCGGTTGTCAGCCAATAACATGAAACAACAGGAATTACGCTCTCGACACTTTCCATCATGCTACTGCCTCCTCATGGCTGCCATCATCACTATCATCTTCCCCATCTTTATCATCATCAACACCATGATCATCATAACCACCACCACTTTCTCCGGGCACAGTGTATGTAGCTTCAAATAATAACGAAAATTCCTTGGGGCGCCCTTGCAGCGGCTCATCCAATAATTTAAATCCTTATCACAAGCCAAAGCCCTTTGCTAGGTGGCAACCTCTTTCTCTGCCCTGTCTTTCCTGTCTCTCTTTACGACTGTCCAATAAACCAAAAAAAAAATAAAAATAAATAAATAAATAAAATATTTTCTTAGATGACTACATCCATAACTATATACTATTTCTGTATTCTGAATTTGCTTTGCAATTTATTCTGGACACCTGTCCCAAACACTACATTCAGTAAATTCTCTGTTGGTTTAACTATTTAAATATGATACCAGTAAATTTCACATTAAGCAATTAATAAAGCCTCTTACAGGTATATTATGAAAAACACCTACTCTGCTTGCAGAATTGAATCCATTTTCCTAATGAAAGTGCTAATATGGGTATATGGGTTATTTCTCAAATCCCAGTGCTCAACAAGGATTACTGGTGGTCATACTTCATCTGTACCATCCAGTCTCAGTTATGTCCTCTGTCATCATGAAATCTTGTTGTCTCACACACACACACACTCCCCACGCTGTTGCAGCTTTAAACTGCTTCTATTTTCATCCCTTAATCCCTCTGGAAAAAAAAAAACCACAACATTTACAGAAACTCTTAAGTGTTCACACAAACCTCATAAGACGCTGCTTTCTACAAATGGCTGCGTGTATGGTTGTGTGTGTGTGTTTGGGGGCTGGGGGGTGTATGTGCTGTCATTTTCAGTGCCACAAAACTGAAAGTATACAGGAGGCTGACTAGGGACGCATTTGATACTCATTTAGCTGGACTGGTCCCTATAGTTTACTGCTATAGTTTAATTTCATATACAACAATCATCAAAAACAGCTTTACTTAATTTACACCACTTGTGTCAGTTACAACAAGTGCAATGAAAAAATAGTTACCAAACATTTTCTCATATTCCCTGCATCCAAACACTTTTTTAATTTAACTTGTAGATAAATTTATCCTGCTGCTTCATAAAAAAGTTAATATTAGTAATAGTAGCAACAGTAATAGCAGAAGTTTTTTTTTTTAAATATATTTCTTTAATATCTTAATGATAAAATGTTAAAATGTTAATGTTAGGTCTCCTGGGAAAGACCTCCCCTGGGTATTCAGAGCAAAATGTTAAAGCTCTCATAGGTTGAATCACTATTGTATTATAACCTAACAGTGGTAGAGAATAGCAAAGCCAGCTTTTAGTTAGAAGAAAATAATCAACTATCACTTTAAGAGCAATCTTAGGGCCATCAGCTGCTTCATAAAGGTTACTACCACAGGGATTACAGACAAGGACCTAATAAACATCCCATAGTCTTTAAGCAGCTCCACTGGATCCAACAGGGTCTGGATGTCAGTGTAGATGGAAGCATCAAAATAAAACACAACAGTGTGGGAGGACGGTTGGTTTCCTCTCTGTCTTTGGCTGTGACCTCTGCTGAGGCAAGCTAATCTGCAGCAACATGAGCTCTGCCGTGCCTGAACACTCACCCACCCACACACACACACCCGCACACCCACACACACACAGTGGAAAATATTGGCTTAATAGCTGACAGAAATACTGAAAAGGAGCTGGTTAATAGGCAAAGGAGGAGAATGACAGGTGAGAACAGAAGAAGATTTTGAGGAAGAGAGGAGACAAGAGGGGGAAGAGGGAAAGAGAGTGTCAGAAAAAGGTGAAAAAGAGAAAAGAGATGAGAGGACAGAAGAGGATAAGGATAAGAGAAGGGGCATGACAAGAAAAAGAGGAGAAGGAGCGGAATGAGGAGCAGGAAAAGGAGGTAATAAAAGAAAATGGGAGAGAGGCCGTGGAGGCAGAGTGAAAAGAAGGATATCGGATGGAAAGCACGGTGAATGAGAGGTGCAGAGCAAAAGGAGGAGTGACACAAGGAGCAGGTGATGGGGGATGGATATGGTGGGAAGAAAATTGGGGGGAGGGAGGCGAGCAAGAGGATTAGGGGGAAAGATGAGGCGGTAGCAGGAGCAGAGAGGATGAGAGGAGTGACAGGAGGATGAGGGACGTGAAGGAAGCAAAAGAGTGGGGAGAAGAGGAGGGCGAGATGGAGAAGAAGGAATGAAAACAGCGTTAGAGTGTAGATGAGAAAGACGAGCAGAATAAAAAACAGCGGGAGGGGGAGGTGGGGGAGGAAGATGAGGAGACGTGAAGACAGTTGGCCGTGTAGGTGTTTCCGCACTGACATGGCATTATATTAACATCAAGATACAAGTGACCTAGCCTGCAAGTGTAATAACCACCCTCTCACATTCCAAAGAATTGTTGATATTATTCATTCTAAGTGGGATGTCTGCAAATTTCATCACATTAAGACTTTTCAAGGCTTCACTGCTGGTTAGAGTGAAATATAAGAGCAACTTTGCCTCTGAAATGTGCATGAAAATTACTATGACAAACTAGTACTAGTACTAGTACTATGAGGACTTAAAGGAATACTCCAGCGTTTTTGGCAAAATAACCTTTTTCCGACTTACCCAGACTGAGACAAGCCGGTCGATAACATTTTCACCTCTGTACGTCCACTGGTTCGGTTCCTATGGGTAGCATTTTGTTTTAGCTTAGCATAAAGACTTGGAGTAAACAGGAGTCATTAGCTTAGCTCTGTCAAAGAGAAAAAATAAACCTTACAGCAACTCCGAAGCTGTCTTATTTACACAATGTATAGTGTGTATTTGAAATACACGTTTTGGATTTTATTTTATTTTTTAAACAAGAGCCATTTTAGGTGAAGTTAGATGGTAGGAACTGTAACTGCTGAACACATGTATCCTTCTGTCTGTGTTCAGCGGTTATAGTTCCTACCATCTAGCTTCTCCTAAAACTCTTGCTTTTAAAAAAAATTCCAAGACAGTTTTGGAGTTGCTATAAGGTTTATTTTTTCACTTTGATGGAGCTAGGCTGATGACTCCTGTAGACTTCAGGTCTTTATGCTAAGCTAAGACAAAATGCTACCCATAGGACCAAACCAGTGGATGTACAGAGGTGAAAATAGTATCGAATATCTTGTCTCACTCTGGGTCAGTCGGAAAAAGGGTATTTTGCCCAAAACGCTGGAGTATTCCCTTAAAGGCTGTATTTGAGGATCTCTGTGGCCTAATAGTACTCAAATTCAGTAAGTCTACATTTTAAAATGTTTTAGGTCCTGTAAACACCTTCTGCATTCTCAGTAATGGAAGTAAAGTTGCTAAATATTTTTCATTAAAAAAATGACTGCAACCTGAATTTATTCCAGCACTTTACTGCTAGGTTCATACCTCATGTCAGACTCCTCCTTACAAACTCTTCAGAATTCTCCTAATCTTTAAGGAATCTTTTCACATTTGTCTGTTGATGGGCCTTGATTCCCCATCATCTACCATCATGCTGACAGATCCTAACCAATCCCTGTCCATTTTGTCATGGGTTGATGCACTGGCTTTCAAAAGTACAGTATTATTTCATTTTCAACACTGACGCGCTCACATTCTAGTGAGTCCTGTGTGAATTCTCTCCAGCCTTTCCTCACTCAGTTGGAATCTCTCTGATGTTTGCTTGGCCCTCGGCCTCTCTGTCTTTGAAGTACAGCTAACAAGCTTCCTGTCTTTGCTGTCCAGTGGTCTATGAATAATGCATGAAAACTCCTGGGAGCAGGTATCAAACAATTTTACTATTTGCATATTCAATCTTTTACAGAAACAAGACTAGGCAAGCTTTGTTGAAGCTGGACCACCACTGCAGCTTGAATCACTGAAACGGAACAATTTCTACTTGCTATTTCACGTTCATAGCGTGCATGTTTGTGTGTACATACATCGACACTGCCTACCATCTGTCAGTCTGATCATTTTAACCCACTAAACAGCCTTTCTGCTGTTCGGTCACCGCCCTGCAGGATAGTAGAGCCCATCAGAAAGTTTTGACTGAGGTCCGGTCGAAGGAGCTGGGGGAAGATGGCTCCCACAATGCAGCCACTGACTTCTATTGACTCGCCTACCATGCCAGCTAGTTCCCTTGTGCTGGCGTGCTAGTTCCCTTGAAAGTTTTAATGGTTGAACTGATGGAAATATTTTGCATGAATTTTTGGTCTTATAGCATTTTACTGTCAAACATGCAGCATGCGGGTGTTGCACTCTCTGAGTGGCCCTTCTAGTTTTCAAAGTTCTTCTCATAAACCTATCAGTTAAAAAAAATGCAAATAAAGTTTTGCTGACCTTAATATCATGAGAAGGTAATCATGACAAAATCATGACAGTAAGTAATCAATCCACAGACATGGTACGGTACGCGTGTCTCCTGTGTACTTAATGTTACATTTGATGTTAGAAGGTTATAATTTGTTTTTAAATCTTTTCCCTTATTCAGCTGAAATCAGAGAGCTGTCGCTCACAGCTTTATTTCAGCAGTAACTTTTCAGGCAATCTTACACTGCAGGAACTTGAGAAGTGACAACATAACACTCAAATTAGAGTTGTCAAGTCAAAAACCATAAGCTCATGAAGCCATATATTTCACAAAAATAATTTGGGAACACACTGGATTATTTTTGCACCTCATCTTTGAAGAAGGCTGTCTACCTGGGACATCATGGTGGCTCAATGGCTAAGATGCGGCACCTGTTACACCTTGGGTTAAAATCAGGGTGGGGACCTTTGTGGGATTTCATGCCCCCCTCTCTCTCTCCCATCCTTCCTGTTTACTGTCAAATAGAAGCAAAATGCTTCAAAATAAAAAAGAACATTATCTTGCTATTAAGTTGAATAGAGTAGGACTAGACTTGTCCTCCCTGTGTCCTTGCAATGTGCCTCCACTAAAAATATGTAACACATCCAATAAACACATTTATTTAGCAAATATCACATCTATGACAGCGTTGAGGTCAGCTCACTTTCCACTCAGTCATTTCAGGAATAATGGTGAAAAAGAAAATGAAAACAAGGCTTTTTCAATATATTGACTATATTGACTGGAACGTCTGACATGTAACATCAGATGTTCCAAATCAGGAGATTATCATTTCTTGAACTGACTGAATTAAGAATGAACCGACACCAACTCTGATCTCATCACACAATAACTGAAGAATTTTCCAAAAGAATATTTAGCTACACACCACATAAAATACAAAGTGTGACATTTTCAGTAGTTTACTGTATACAGGACTATGCACAGATACTGAGGAATTTCCACATCAATAATCATTTGAGGTGAAGAACTTTTACTAATGTTTAAGTAGGACCTTTTCTGATTAATCTGCTTCATTTTAAAGGAATACTCCAATGTTTTGGGCAAAATACCCTTTTTTCTGACTTACCCAGAGAACAAGGTACTACCCAGTGGGCAGTAGCATCACTACAAGTAGCGGCGCTACTAGTTTAACTACATTTCTTAGTAGCATACTGGTAACATAGCTATTTCTACATGAAATAGCATTTTCCGTAGTGAAGCTGTTTTGTGGATCACGCGGTGTGGTAGCATTCACAAAAGCGACATTTTCCCAGCATTTCTAACACTCACACAGCGCTGCTTTCAGGTGTAATCTGGAATAAAACTGCTGCATGATAGATAGGATAGGTACGTAACGCCACAAACGGAGAAACTGTGTGTGTGTGTGTGTGTGTGTGTGTGTGTGTGTGTGTGTGGGCGTGCACTGGCTGACGACATCTCTGAAAACAGTTTGATGTGGAAGCATAGATATATTACAATAGAAGGCATGGAAAAGGGAGCCTGTAAACTCTACATTTCTATATTGCAAACTTTTGGAGGAGTTCTTGCTTTTTTGTTTATTACAATAAATAATTTGATTTGGTGAGAATTTGGTTCAATGTTAAAAAAATAGCTTCAATGTAGCAAACTACTTTTGTCATGTAGCTCATAGTGTAACTAGCTACATTTTTCTCAGGGATGGCTTTCATGTAGTGAAGCTTCATTTAACTGGTAACTGGTAGCTTAAAGCTGCTGTAAGCAATATTTTTTCGTTAAAATAAGTGTTAAATAGCTCTACATCCCACCAGCAGTCACTGATACGTGTTTGGTCAGTAACATGGGTCTGCCAGTGCCTCCGCTCTGCAGTAAACAGAAAGTAAAATTTCTGGTATCCTGTTTCCACTTCATCCAATCAGGAGAGAGAACTCCACAAAGAGGCAGTTCTCCGGCACATTCATGATCAGGACGCGGAGTTTCACTGACTGTGGCAGAGAAGCTACCGATTCCAGTGCTCCCAGGAACGGCTCACACAGCCAAATACACTGTGTATGCCCTGCCATAGTTTTACGTTAGCATTCCCCCACGTGTAAGCGACACTAGTAGTACTGATGCGTGCCCACGTGAGCGCGCACGCGCACACGCACACGCACTCCACCATATAACCAACACACATTCTCTCTCTCTCTGCTGCGCGTTCATGTGATGACGTGGGGAGGAGGGCAGGGGGTGCTAACTGCAAGAACAGACAGGAAGTTAGCCAAAATGCCAATCGCTTACTGCTGCTTTAACTTACTTGCTACATTTCCAAGGAGCTTGCCCAACACTGCAACTGCCTTAGGTAGGAAGGTGGGAACTTTATAGTTCCTACCATCTAACATCTTCTGAAATGACTCTCATTTTTAAAATAAATTCCATTACTGTGTAACACACATGATGCATTGTGTAAATAAGACAGCTTGGGAGTTGCTGTAAGGTTTATTTTTTCACTTTGACGGAGCTAGGCTAATGACTCCTGTAGACTTCAAGTCTTTATGCTAAGCTAACACGAAATGCTACCCATAGGAACTGAACCAGT
>OMKZ01052624.1:0-13488 GCA_900302535.1 Neoniphon sammara
CTACGCCCCGGCCCCCTTCATGCACATCCTGGCACCACACCAACAACCCCACTCCCAAATCCTGCACCACCACCTGCAGCAGGACGGACAGGTAGTGTGTATGTCTCTGTGTGTGTGTGTGTGTGTGTGTGTACATGTGATATTGAAAGAGCAGAGCTGCAGTGTTTTACTGAACACATGAAGGATGTATCAGCATCACTTGAATCCACAGTGAAGGATTTCACATTGAAATCTCTCCTCTCAACAGAGTGGCACTGGACAGCGCAGTCAGAACGCCTCCATTCAGCAGAAGTCTCAGATCAACAAGTCATACAACAGCTACAACTGGGGGGCAAACTAACATCCACCGCCGGGGCCCCCCAGCGTCCCAAATGTCGTCCGAAACCGGGAAGGGGGTGGGGGGTCATCGCTCCTCCGCAAATGGTCTCCATATAACCTGCCCCTTTCTCCTGCAGAGATTCCCTCCCCACTCTCTCGGCCCAGCACTCGAGCGGTTCTGAGCCGTCAGAGGAGGTGCTGTGCTGAGAGAACAGGCACTGTAATGTGGCATGGATGGGTGGGAGGGAGAGGAGGGGCTTAAAAGTGAGGGGAAATTGGAGCTAAATGGTTATAGTAACACACCGTTAAGAGGTGAAATATTGAGTGTTGGGAATTTGTATTGTGTTCATCCCCACCCCACCCCTTTTCTTTCAGTTGTATGTAACATAGAACTGTTTTCTAAAAGAATGAATGTTTCCTGTTTGGTCTCTTTTTTTTTTTCCTTTTTTCCCTTTCTTTTTTATTGATGGGGAGGAATGAAGTAATATCTGAAGGTGGGGGGACAGGCTGGTTTTGTATTTCTCACCCTCAACTCCCCACTTCTTAATGGAGAATCTATCCCTCTCACGCATAATATCCGAACAGATTAATTTGTGTTCTTGTCGTTTAAGTTGTGTTTTCCATTTTTATGTCATTTTAAGTTTCAAGAAACGATTCTCTAAATTGGCAGAGTTGTGAAGTTTATTTTTTACCAAATATAGATATATTATATATAAAGACATATAAGCGAGCGCACTGGCTTGGAATGTGAGGAAAGTGTGTTTGTTTCATGTGACTGCGTGCATGTTTGTACACACGGAGGCTGTGGGTGTGTACTGTGCTTTCTGTTTTCTGCCTAGCACAGGATTTTTCATAATGTATAAAGTTATTTTCCATTATCAAACACTTGTACAGTCACTGTTTCCATGGATTATAAATATGTTACATAAATTCCCATCAATTCTGGAAGAGATGTTGAGAGTGAATGCCAAGGCCAATACACACCCAATTTGCCTTCCAATATGTGTTTTTTTTTCTTTTTCTTTTTTCTATTGCCCCACATCCTCCCCTCTCCACCACCTGTCCCCTGACATATTGTAAGGAAACCTGCAGCATTGAATACTGATGAACAGAATTGTACTATGTTTTTTTCTTTTTTCTTTTTTTTTTTGTCAGTGATTTATTTTTCTTTTTGTACTGTGCGTTTTAAAAAATTTAAATGGATAAACTTGTCTTGTACATATATAAAAAAAAACACAAGTACTGTAGTCCTTGTTTGTTCGATGGCTTTCTCCCTTCCCTTATCAAATCCTCGCAGACTTGTTAGCTTTTTTGTTTCATATGTTTTTTATTTTGTAAAAATATATAAATATTAAGTAAATAAACAGGAAAAAGACATTTTCATCATTTTGGATGTGAATGTCTTTTTTTAAGAAACTTTATTTTTGTATCTCGTGGCTTGTAAATGCAACATTTTTTACATATAGCCAGCACTTGCTCTGAGCACTGGCATTCTTCAGGTTGATTAACCTGACATTATGAAATGTGAAATTCAGTTTTAATGGTATTACAGTTTGCTAAAGCCCAACTGTGGATTCACAAAATCACCTGGAGTGTTTGCTTCAAGGTCACCAGTTTCATGTAAGTAATTGACCAGAGAGATGCAGAATAGCTTCATTAGACAGGCTAAACTTTAAGAATGTTATCCGAATATAAATCTCGTGATCACACTGAGCATGATATGATTGAAAAGGAGTTTACTTTTTTTTTCTATTAAGTAGCCTACATAATTACACATTTTTTAATCCCTATCCATGTGCAAAATGGTACAGTGAATTTTTTTTTTATTTAACCACCACAAATGTTCACTTTTCCTCATGGATTGATATGGTGTTCACTTCAGGTTATAAGATAGCTGGGAAGGTTTTAGAGAAAGGTTTCACGTCACTTATCCCAGTGTGACTGCGGAATAAGCCGTGGTCTCAAACGATTTTGTGGAAACACGAAGTTTCAATTAAGAAATAAATTACAACGTATTTTTATAACAGTGAACAGTCAAATTCCCCAGTGAACTCGTCTCAGTGGACATGCCACAATTAGAACAAACAAAGGTAATTAATAAGACGGTGTCCTTGTTTTAACATTGTACAGTACATGTAACAGTTATAAACCAACAATAGCCATATCTGATGATTCTTGCTAAGCGGCCCAAATTAAGCTAATTTATAGACAAAATACGGCCTGGCTTCAAAACGCTTTCCTGGTTTATTTATTCATGTATTCTGTTATTTATTACAAATGATGGAGGAGTGGATTTTGTGCATGGAGCGAAAAAAGAGCCACAAGTCACCTGCACGGGACGGAGCCAGAGTGTGTGATAGTGAAAATGCAAAGTTTCATTTTTTGGGGGGTGCGCGTTGCTCACCTTAACTACGGTAAAGTCATGTTTACGACCAGTTGCGTCATTCTCAGAAATATCCAGAGTGCTTTACGGCATTGTTGACAAGTGCAGTTGTCCTTCCTCTGAATCCTGTGCTAGTCTTTTAAGTTCTTCGTGATGACTGAGCTTCCTACAAAAGTTGACACTAAATGAGCGTCTTTGACTTATTTCGGGGGTTCTTTGGTGTGCCTGGAGGCCACTATCGCGGGGAGGGCCGAAGGTGAGTTTACGGACACATAGCAGAGGGTAAAACACAACTGTTGTTAGTAAGCTGATGTAACATTTAGCTAGGTACCTGCATTGTGTTGTTTCGGGCATTTTAATTGGTGTTGGCATTGTCCAGAACAAGATTAGCTTATTTGTGTCCAGGCTGACGACAGGGGTCTTTAAGCTAACCTCGTTATAGCAAGCTGCTCAACTGCGAAATCGGTAAGCGTAGCAGTATAACGGAAGTAGCAGATTTACTTGTTGCTCTGACCTAGTATGGATTAAATACAACAACCACAGTAAAGGTTGACAGTTGGATTTGATGGCTGTTAATTTTACATCATTTTCCAGGGACCCCTTCTTCGACGGCATGACCCATGACGATGACGACGACGATGAAGACGACGAGAGCGGGTTCTATTATGATGGGTACAGGGGGGATCAGCAGGACCCCTTCGATCACGCCTGGAGGTTTGGTTTCAGCTTCGGCCCAGATGGAATGAGGATCCAAGAGCCCCCCGTCTTCGGCGAGGTCTTCAGGCAGATGGAGGAGATATTCTCCCAGCTGGGCAGCTGGGATGGAGAGCCCGGGTCAGGACACTTTGGTATGACGGTTCAGTCATGATTCATATCCACACATCCAGTCCTTTACCATTCAGTGTGAAACATTTCTTTATCAGCATGGATTGGAGTTGATTATTATATAAAGAGATTACTCATATTGTAGTATGTGTTTGTCGATCTCTTTCCTTGAATTTTCACCCTGCCGTGCTCCAGGTGTTCCCAGTATCATGCCTCCTCCACCTCCACAGGACAGAGCAGAGAGGGGAGGAGGAGGATCCAGTGGGAATGCCCTGAGAGACTTCATGCTGAGATCCCCAGATGAACCCCCTCGAGGACCCCAAGCCGGACCGTCTGCAGAGCCCAGACGTGATGGCAGCCCGGCTTTCTCGCCAGACTCACCCGGCTCTAGGTTCCATGGGTGGACCCCTTTCTCTAAGGTAAACAAGACATTAGCCCCTAATGGCATTATTTCTTTTAGTGTCATTTTGCCTGCTGTAGCAACATGAAGAGATGTTAGTGATTATTTTCTGTTCTCCTCTAGTTGTTTTATCTTCAGTGAGTCAAGTCTTTGATGTTCTTTTGATTTCTTGCCAGTTCCATGATATTTGGAGACAGGGGAGAGATCCAGAGGAGGAGCGTAAAGAAGACAGAGGTAGCTGATGTTTTCAACCACTTGATAAAAACTGGTAGGAAACGCATTGAAGGATTTTATGCTTTGTTACAACTGATTATTTTTTCCTGTCCAGATCTGGATTCTGCTGTATCCTCTGGAGGCCTGGATCAGATTCTGACTCCCCCTCCCGCTCAGCCACCTAGCCAACCCAGGACCCGATCGTTCTTCCAGTCAGTCACTGTCACCAAAGTGGTGAAACCTGACGGGGTGAGAGGACTAATTGATCATACTGTTTTTTCATTATAATGGTTTATTTTTTATCCTCTTTCCATTAACAGCAAATTTCATAGAGCTAATAGAGCTAAGTTTATAACTTCAGGATATTTTAATTTATGTAAATGTGGAAAAGAGGTAGGATTAAATAAGTTTTACTTACTGCTACTCCTTTTCGAACATTCAGTAATTTCTTAATCAGCATAATTTTCTTTACATGACTTTTTCCCCTTTACATGTTTGAAATTAATAAACGGTTCAGTTCAATCAAAATGGTTCTGTTGTTCTTATTGGGTACAGAATGGTACTAAGACTGCCAGCATCCCGGCTGCAGTACCTACTGGGGCCACCCATGCACTTATGGTACTTTAAGGCAGTTTGGATAAAAGCATCCACCAAACAGCAAATGTTAAACACAATTTTTTCTATAACATAGTACCAGCGCACAAAATGTTCTACCGTACTGAGTATCTACTGTATTACTATTTTAAACTTGTTTTTTGTCACCAGTTGATAATGAAAATAATTCACAAGTCAAGTGTGAGAATTGATGTGATACTGGTTTGTTTTGGTGTGTGTGTGTGTGCGTGTGTGTGCGTGTGTGTGTGTGTGTCAGACCGTAGAGGAGAGGCGCACAGTCAGAGACGGCCAGGGGAATGAAGAGACCACAGTGACACGCTCAGGAGGACTTCATGATCAAGGTGGACCATCACCAGGTAATTTAATCCCAGTGGGTGTTTTAACATTCAGCCGCCAGTATTGTGACCAGCAACATGACATGAATGCAGTTCTAACACAGTTATTCTTGTTTGTTCCAGGTGGCCAGCACCCTTTTTCTGACATGAGAGATGATGACTCATTATTTTCCAAGTTTTTTGGAGGGTTCAGATAACTTGTAAAATGATAAAATAGTGTGAATTGTATGCTCTTGACTCGATAGAACATCACTTTTTCCACTCAGAAAATTTCAGTGTTTGATTATTATTTTAGAGCGGATCGCTGGCATATTTATCAAGGATGTGAAACCTTTCTTTTGCTCCTATCTGTATATGGACAGACTGCTTCAACTTTGATTGCCAACATGAATGCTTTGCATTGAAGTTAGTGGCCTGCTCTAAAATGACACTGTGGCATTTAATTGACAGCTGAGAGTAGATGCTGCCACTTCCAGCAGTCACTTTGTAGAATATGACAGATGAGCCACTAAAGTCATATTCCACTCTTTATTTTTGTATTGTCCTGTCGATTGGCCCATATGAATGTGACTGTATGACGGACAAAATAAAGACTCTTAATATATTTATACGGTTGTTGTTTGCCAATTATTTTTGGTTTGTTAGATTTGGATAAACATTGATTCTGAAATGGATTAATTTCTATGTTTTTGTTTATCTGTGTTTTGTATTTCTACATATTGTTTTGTGTTTTTCAGTTTCACCATTTGTATTTTTGTATTTGAGTTTCATTGCATTAACAGTTATAGTATACATCATTGTTAATTAATTAAATAATTTCTTTTCTCTGTTTTCCTGGCCGAATTGTCTTGAAACTCAGTGACCTTGGGTATTATTGGCTAAAACTAGCTTGAAGGGCAATCCTAAAAGATAAATTTGGTTAGTTTGACCTCATTGTCAGATTGAACACTGGTGTCATTTCTCCACCTGGAGGTTTAACTTTCACAGTGACCTACTTTTCCGGGATATTAAAGAGCACGTGAAGCAGGCAGACAAAGTATGTGCACTCAGACCTATTGGACAGACAAAGAGGCCACTGCAGTGTGTGACTGGCGATATGAACTACCAGGTCAATGCATATTAAAAACATACACATAATAAGAAACAGGGAAATTAGTTGGTCAGCTTAAGGAAGAGAGAGATGAACCAAAGATTTGGACAGGCAGCAAGAGAAAGGGTGCACAGATTGAAGAGGTTTTTTTTGTTTGTTTGTTTTTTTTTGGTTTGGGTGGTATATCAGTGAGTTTTTAAGCTGCACTCATCCTGATAGTATTTTTAAATCCAACCTTTCCTTGCTTGTATTTTGCACTGTGTACTATTTTTTGATACAGTCGTGAAGACTTCTTGTACTCACGGCACAGTCCAAAATTAGATGCCAGTGAACTGCAATGAAACATAACAGACTGTTCTCTATTCTCTTCTGCCAGGACTTTTGCTGAAGAGAATGCAGTGTTCTACCAGCTCTTTCTCTCCTTTAGTCTTTGTGTCACGTGCTGTTTCTCATGCCAGTGTTGATTTCTAAATTATGATCCAATTTTATTCCTTATAAGTTTAAAGCTTGTTTGTTCAGGGAATTCCACCTCTACTCATCTCATTTGTCTCTTTCACCCTCTCCTCCTCCTGTTGTTTGGCTGTGCGGAAACAGTCCAGGTGAACACTGTCCAGGAACATAAGTCAGTATGACCCCTTCAGTCGGCATCATGGTTGCCATGTACTGAAACATTAGAAACATTACCAATAAGCATGATGGCTAGATTGATGCTCAGTTAAAATAAAAAGCCCAAGGCGCTCTTTCATGTGTGAAATTCAAAGCCCCTTCACTGGTATAGCTACTTCTCATGTTTTGGTAAAGCTCCCCTCATCAGGGGAATCGAGATTAGAGCGCCTTGGCTTCAAACAGGCACTGCCTTTGACTTCAGTGAGCGCCTTTCTTGCAAACAGTTTTCATAAAGATACTGGAGGTTTATAGTTCTGTGCACATTCTGGTATCCTCTCTTAGTAGTTACATGTTCACGTTTCTCTCTGAACCTTATATAGCTCTTAAAGGGACTCATCATAATGTCAAAATCCTGTCAGTGGGCTATGCATTTTCAACAACTTAACATGACCTTATCCCCTCTATCATTTTATTTGCACCAAGTCTCTGCCCGGGTCTGAGCTCCTGCCATATTGCCTCTCCCAGATCCAGGGGGGGATGATTATCAGAAATACATACCCTACATGCTATATGCACTACAAGTATACATTCAATAAATGAAATATTTTAAACACCTCCTTATTGAATTGAATGCCCTTTTGAGCTATTGCAAAATAAACCCAACATTTAAACATTTTCCTTAATCTGACTTCCCTTTCATCTACATGTTCACTTTATGACTGAAGTGGTTTTAAACTATAACCTACAAATTATAGCTTCTGTCTTTCATCCTCCCCTTTTCGACTGTCAAAGTGAGTAGTAATTATTATTACAGAATAAAGCATGTCAGCTTGTTGAGATCACAGTGTCAAATAGATTGCAATTTTCTCACCAGTTTTATTACGCTGTGGTAGTTTCTACAGCTGTCATGTAGAAATGTATGGCACATTTGATTAGAGCCATTGAAGAGCATTCCACAATACATACATGCGCTATTAAATGTACTTGGGAACTGTTGCACCAAAAATAGACTTTTAAAAGAACTCTCTGCAGGTACATAGATCCAAAACAATCAAACACTTTAGATAACAGGGCAATGACCAGCATCCGCACAATGTTAATTAAAGTCTATCCAGAGGCGCAGTTCCAGAGAGTATTTTTTTCTTTTTTAATCAGTGTTTAACCAATGCTCCTTTTTAATCAATTTTTAATCAATTTTAATCAATCTTGTACGATGCCCGTGATAAAATGCTGTAGTGCAAATGTGTATGTACAAGTGCAAGCAAACATTTCAGTTATGCAACCATCCTCCGAGGTTAATCTACATTAGTGAGGGCAGACGTTCGTATTCTTATCTTATTCTTATCTTATTCCCATTGGACCTATTATCTGAAGCTCATGATACACAGATGGAAGTATTAAATGCTGTAATAAAAGCAGACTAAACAGTTAAATTGCTGGGATTGATCCAGTTTGCACTCATCCACTGAAGGAAAGACATCCTCCTCACATGTAGAAGAGGAGAAGAAATGCACCAGTGAGGACATTTAAATAACCAATCAAATGAGTGGCACAATCAGAGGCAATGCCAGGCAGGTGAGATGCCAGCAAACAGGAGCAGATCAACACTAAGCCTGTTTGAGGGAGTCCAGCTGTGCACAGTGAAGCATTTCGGCCATGCATGCTGTGATTTAAGTCCAAGGATATCCCACAAAGTGAACTACTCTCCACTCATGCATGCAGACACACCACCACCTGAGCCATGCCATAAAGTGTGTGACGTAGCTCATCGTTCCAGTATGAAAGGGCAAAGCCTGCTCAGTCAGCCAGAGAGTGCAGTGCTGCACGGGTTAGATCCACCTGATGAGGGGACTGCAGGTCTGAAAACACCTTTTGGGCCAGACGGTGCAAAGGAAACCTCAGGGATGGAGAGGCTTCTGAGGAAGTGTAAGATCAGAAACCAGCTGGTCAGGGAGTGCATGGCTGAATGCCTCGGAGTGTACATCCTGATTGTGAGTGTCTTTTATTTTGTTTTGCAAGTCTCCTCATTAATTAGGGCCCGAGCACCAGCGGTGCGAGAGCCCTATTGTAATTTGATCTTTATTTGGTTGCATGAGGTTATCCATGTGGTGTTTTTTCTCCAAACTGTGTGGATTTACATGTTGGTGTATATTTTGATGAAGATTTTTTTTCCCTTCAAGTTTATTTAGAGCTTTAATCTGTGTTACACGCTCAAAGGGTTTTTCAGGCCCACAGGTTATAAAAAACAAACTAACCCCCCTGTCCTAAAGCCTCATGGCAGCAAGGCATAAAGATAGAGAAGAGATAAGGATTTCTTATGAGTTTGTCAAAGTGTGACAAAGGATTCAGTGGAGATGCAATCTCTACAAATTTGTATGTGCATTTGAATAAAAAAAATCACTCTGAAATGACAATTTGCATGGTGTCTCCTTGACTACTTAAGATTCAGTGACAGAAATCTGCTGAGACAAGTACCGCTCCTTGTCAACTCTGTGTGTAAAATTTGCATTTGTTTGAATATGTGGTAAAATACAGAATGCTGTGAATTATCTCTGACCTCATCCATCCATATTTTCATGATATATTTCAAACCGTTTCATTCTGCATGCACTGGATTGAACACAAATATAAAATGCTTACTCTTACTTACTTGTGGTGGTGTGAAACTGGCGGATTCTCACAATGGATAACTGAGGACTTTGGCCAGAGAGAGAGAGCGAGCGAGAGAGCAAGAGAGAGAGAGAGAGGGGGGACAGATGAGGTGAGAGGGAAGATTAAGGGTGTAGGAGTTCTCTAACAGTAGATTGGTGATAATAATTTATAATAAAGAATGATGTTTGTCCACATCACAGTGCTTTGAGTGTTTGTTTTCTCTTAACAGTGATTTCTTGCTCATCTTCCTGCCAGGGTAATTAACAATTACAACAGAAATCATAAAGCAATGATATGCCTCCTTGGAAATGGAGTCCATAAAAAGTTAAATTACCCTGAGGCAGTCCAGTGTCATTGCTTAAATCAAGCCAGAATTGCTTTAACTGTTCAATATGAAAACCTAACTTAGGTGTTTGTGTTTAAAAACCTAAATCGGCAAGCCTACCATACTTCACTTTTCAAATACAGGTCATGCAGCTTGTTTTCAAATGTTAAGACTGCTTGATACCTTTTCCATTTACACTCAAGATGTTCTACGTGATGTTCTGCTGATACAGCTCTCGTATGTCGTGTAATTGCAGCTGTTTGGATGTGGCTCCGTTGCCCAAGTGACGACATCACAAGATAAGAAAGGGCAGTACCTGTCAATCAATCTGGGCTTTGCTCTGGGAACAGCCTTCGGGGTCTGTGTGTCTCGTGGAGTGTCGGGTAAGATGTGGATGGAGGATACAACCAAAATGTAACACATACAAGCATATAAATAGGAATTGAAGAGTTCCTGTCCAAATGCAGGGGACAAAAATCATTAAAGACATCATCAATAGAGAGAAAAAAAGCAAATACAGAGGATCCAGCCAGCATTTTTTCCCCTTTTTGTCAGCCACATACTTCCCAGTGCCATGAATTAATTTCCATGACTTTTAACTGATGTGAAAGTGCCACTTAACTCAAAATGGTGAATATGTGGATATAACAGAGCCAAAATCTTGACTTTGTTGTTCTTTTCAAGGTGCTCACCTGAACCCCGCTGTCTCTCTGAGCCTGTGCTTTTTGGGCAGACATCCTTGGATCAAGCTGCCCCTCTATGTCTTCTTCCAAATCCTTGGAGCCTTTCTGGCTGCAGCCACCATTGGCCTGCAGTATTATGGTGAGTAGGCAGCACTGATCCCTGAAGTCAGAATCACTTTATTTGCTAGACCCTTAAGAGTTTGTCTTGGTGGCCTCGGGGCAGAAATATAAAGGTACAAAAAAAGTAGACAAATTTAGAGTGAAAATCCGGCCATGTCTGGAGCATGCACATATGGACGCTGTCTATATTGGGTGCTTGTGTTTGTGTGTGTGGTGAGATGCTCGCAGATGCCATCCGATCGTACAGCGGAGGTAAGCTGACAGTGACGGGTCCCACAGCCACAGCGGGCATATTCTCCACTTATCCAGCTGATTACCTCAGTCTGTGGGGAGGCATCATGGACCAGGTAAGACTCCCTCACCTCCTTTTTGAACATCCTTCAGCCTGCACCCACACCAGGCTGAGAGAATGTTCTCTGCCTGGGTGGCATGTGAAGAAGTTATCACTGAACCTCCCTTGCCAAATCAAAAAGAAAAAAAAACAGGCAGGTGGGGATGCGGTAACATGAACATCATCAAGCCGAGGACATGAACTGCCCTATTGATATACAGTCCGGCTACTGCACATCCGCTGATGCAGACTCTGTGTACAAAGCATTAGGTGCTGAGCTGCTCTTGCATAATCCATGTCTCAGCTGTATGCCAGCTTTTCATGCTGAAATTACTAAGGGAATGTATTTTTTAACCTGGATTGACATGGTCAGCCTACTCCATGCACAGTTTTGTGCAGTATTTCATACAATAGTTGTATGCTGTATTAGCTCAATATTATCAGAGGTGGAATGTAACTAAGCATATTTACTCAAGCGCTGTACTTCAGCACAGTGTTGAGCTACTGGCACTTTACTTGAGTATTTCTATTTTGTAAAATGGAAACATTTGTGAAATTGCTTTATACCTATACTGTACTACATTTCAGAAGGAAGTGTTGTACTTTTTACTGCAATACATCTGATATTGGAAGTAACTTTGCAGAATAAGCTTTTACATGCAAAACATAAAATATGATGCAGTTACAGTGTAAGCTTGCAAGTATATGGAGCAGTTAGACCCACATTAAAATACTTCTTATAGTTTAATGCATCAATAACTTCACACCCTTATCACTGAAAGGGCCCACTCTTCACAGTGACTACTTTTACTTTTGATACTTAAGTACATTTTACTGCTAATACTTACATACATAAGAAGAATTATGAATGCAGGACTTTTAATGAAGCATTTATCCATTTTTGTAGAAGATTTTGCGAAGTGTAATATGACAAACCATGATGTCAGCTGTAATATTAATGTTTGTCAGTGTGCAATATGTGGTGTGGTCATCATATGTTAACTAAATAACAGGATCTCTGGCTTATCTGTTCACTTTAGCTTCAGTGCCATAGTGTACAGATAATGTATAATCAAAATAAGACAGTTTGCTGCACTGTAAATGTACAGAAATTTGTGGTGACCTCAGTGCAGAGATGATCTACATCTTCTGAAGCTCCTGGACCCGTCATAGTGACATTACCTGACGTCTTGGGTTTCAAGGTGCATGGCAAAACATGATGTGACCTCACCCATGTCATCCAGGTCATCGGCACAGCTGCACTGCTGGTGTGTGTCCTGGCTCTTGGGGACCGACAGAACTGCCCGTGCCCTCCTGGTCTGGAGCCGGTCCTGGTGGGAGCAGCGGTGCTGGTCATCGGCGTCTCTATGGGATCCAACAGCGGCTACGCCATCAACCCAGCCAGGGATTTTGGACCTCGCCTGTTCACATACATTGCTGGCTGGGGAGATGATGTTTTCAAGTAAGTGATTTAACTCTATACATTCAAAAAATAATTCCTTGACTGAAGACAATCCTAAATGAGAGGGCAACACAGACGGACTGTGACTAAAACTTTGATTAATTTTGACCCTACAAAATGTTCTATTATGGTCTTGCCAGGGCTGGAGATGGTTGGTGGTGGGTGCCCTTAGTGGCCACGTGTATCGGAGCACTGCTGGGAACGCTGATCTACGAGCTGATGATTGAAGTCCACCATCCACCGCTTCCCTCTGAGCTGCAAACCCTGGCTCAAGAGGCCACTGAGGGCAAGACAGGGCTGGACGGGGTGGAACCAGCCTCTGAAAAACCCAGGAACAGTCTAAACGGGACCATGTTCTAAAAAAAAAATAAAAATAAAAAAACAATGTAAAACTCCCAAGGTTCAACATAGCATGACATTTACTATTATAATGCTCTCAACATTATATCCTTACCCAGTGATTATATAAATTCTATTTATGATGTAATGTGCACCGAAACTGCCTGTGTGAATGTTTCTCAGCCTTCCTACAGGAAGTGCAGTAGTTAAACTGGTTCTGCTTGCAGCAAATATGTTTTGTAACCTTTTTTATATGCAGTCAAATGTCTTTACCCTTTGCTTATCCATCTTTTGATCAGGGATACAAATTCTAGGTCATGATAGTAAGAGGAACTTATCACTTTACTGTCTGAATACATGTCAGTCTATAAAAAAGTTGTAAATGTTGCCCTTAACAGGATCCTGGATGCTAGATATGAAGCCGCTGCACGAGGCAATCTTCTCTTTCACACATTTATTTTGAAACAGCACAAAAGTGTATGGCATTTCAGCAAGCAGACCACAACCATGAAAAGAAAATGACATGAATTTCCACTATTCTGCTATATAAATATGACATATAAAAGATACAAACGGAAAGAAAAAAAAACAAACAAAAAAAAAATCCACCCATAGGCCTCCATGCGACCATGGAGGCTGGTTTGAAACATACAAAAGAAAAGTGAGTACAGCAAGCACTGATTCTGTAGATAAAAAAAGAACCGTCTCAAAGAGATAAACATTTGTATTCATACACATTAAGACAACACAAGCCCCCGTGCTCTCCCTCTGCTTTTTAATTACAATGTATA